>PVKN010034667.1:0-11805 GCA_004027915.1 Capromys pilorides
CTGTGAAATGAGACAACCCTGAAAATGCCAAAGGACTCTGCAGTGGTCCACAAACTATGTCAACTGGCTGGACTGGCTCAGCAGTTCCACACCCTGGGCCATGGGGGCCACGCCCCGCGGGGCAGAGAAGGCCCACCCCAGAGTGACTCAGCACAAAAAGAGGATATAAAGGGGTTGAGGAAAGAGAGGGCGCGCCGCTTCCTCTGAGGAGCTCCAGTCTTCTCACTGGGCTGGGACTTCATCTCCAGGCTTCCAGCGCAGAATCTTCAGCCTCCAGCTTGGATCCTTCAGCTTCTGTCGCAGATTCTTCAGCTTTCAATGCAGACCCATTGGTGGACTGACAGACTGGCACAGAACGCTGCAATGAGCTTCAAATCTTGGGGCTGAATCTGTCAGTCTCAGGTGTGCAGACGCCCTCTGCACGCTTCTGCATCTGACTCTGCGGCTGACGTCATAAGTCAGTCTTGTAATTTCTTATGCATTTGTGTATCTTGTGTTATATCTGTTCCTCTAGTAAAACCCTGACGAAAACAGACTCCAATGAACAAAGAGGTGTCTGTGACAAGATGAGAATGTGATGTAAAAGAAGGACCTCAGTGGAGGGGAAGCCAAGTGGAATATCAAGAGCCGCCACCCACACCTTCAAAACGCCAGACAAAGGTGCTGACAAAGCCATCAACGCTTTTAAGCAGTCTTCAGAACAGACGCTGGGCCCGGTCATCTTCGTCACAAGCAATGGGAGGTACCTAGCAGAAGCTAAAGTGAGGTCAAAGTAGACGCCTACCTGACCCTAAGGAAATAAGCCAAACACCAGACCATACTGAGGAACAGATAAATGACGTTCATAGCCCAAAGAGCATTCTCCAGCAAACACCTGACAGCATGAAACCAGCGCTTGCCACCGGTGATCCTGGCTTGCATTCCGTACCTGCCCTGTAGAGCCCTGAAGACAGCAGTGCCGGAGCGGTGGGGCAGGCACTGACGCTGCGTGTGCTGTTCCCTAGCCGCCCTCCGGTGTGTTCATAGCTCTCGATGGAGCCCACACACGTACCGTTGTCGAGCTCAGCATGTAGCACACAGCCCCTTCCTCATGCCTCTAATCTAGGAATCCTGTGCCGCTGCTGGCTGAGATGGGCTTCTGTCCCCTCCGTCCATTATGCTCTCAATAAATTGCATTCTTTTTTTTAAAGGTGCTTTTCAAAAGAGGAGCAGCTTCAGGACAGAAGTACAATTTTTTTTTTTTTTTTTCTCTTTCTCCTCCAGAACACCAGTGGGCTCGACCGTTGTCTTTTCCCTTACAAATCGTGCTCCTTCACCTGTGAACCGACCTCCTTGGAGGGTTTCCCACATTCTTGGACCATTATCCAGCCATGGGCAGGACATCCTCTTTCCTTCTTCTAGAAGAGAGTAAGACTACACGTGAGCGAATTTCACAGCTCTCCTCAGCCTAAACCTATGACAGATCCTGGTGGCAGCTGCGCTGCTCCTCATTTCTCTGAACACCTGCACTCCACTCTCAAGTACCTACGATGTCTGCCTTACTCTTTGCCTTTACTAATGCTTCTTGAAAATTCTCCGGAGACGAGAGCCTGCAAACCTGCAAGCTTATATGCTACAGAAAGGTTGGCCTCAGCTCTTTATTGTAGCCTTGGGTATGGCCAGACGCAGCCCAAACAATTAAAAAGAAAAATATAGAGCCTATCACATACCGAGGCGTGTGATTTCATGGCACTTTGTTGCTTGATTGTGCATGTGTGTGGTTTGCAAGGAACACTAGCGTGCAAACTAAACTATGCTGTGTCTGGATCGCATTCAAAGCAAGCCTGAGGAGGCGGCAATGTGCCGCCCCTGCGAAGGGCTTTACCTGGTTCCGCCATGTAGGAAGAGACTACAGCTTCACAAAAGCCAAGGGAGAAGCGTTTCAATAATGACTTGGTTAATGGTCTGAAATACATCAAAGAACAGCATAAATAAAATCTGAGGGATGGCTCTTGGTTTGGAAATTATTAAATTATGGAACATCAAAGGTGACCCACAGCACGTGGACATAGTCTGAAAACATATATTGTCAAAAATCATATAGAGTGACATTGTTTTGTGGTGTTAAATGATAGTAATGCATGTAAGAAAATGAACCATGAAAAGAAATACACAATACATTTCTAAACAGAAAGCAATGAAAATTAGCTCTGATCCTTTGAATTTGCTCTGAGAAAGTAAAATAGTTGCATTTGGATGTTTTTGTTTCTGAATTTTTTTTCCACTTTAAAATTTTACAGGTCTGGGACTCACTGTCCACACCACCTATTTGGAGGACACGAAGCCCTTGTGAAGCTCTCCTCCCATCTGCCTCATAGGCTGTGTCCTTTGGTTCAGTTCTCAGTGGGGTGGGGTGAGTCTGGAGATGAAATTCATGGCTTCTCCTGCTCTATCTGCAAATTGAAAATACAACAGAGGTCTCTGGTCGATGTTGCAAAAGGTGAAACGGTTTCCAGCATAGGTTGCAATGAACACATTGTTTCAGAAAATAGCAGGATTTAGAGAAGATTCTTAAAAATATTCAAATAATTGATCAACAGTGTGTAGTGGGCGGGTATGGAAAGCCTAAGCAGGGGAAATTGAGGCAAATGGACAGAGGGGAGACTGCATGTATCATACTTCCTTTTGGGGGGCGGGCATGAGAAATGGAGCTCAGGACCTTGCGCTCACCTGGCAGGCGCTGTGCTGCCGAGCTACGTCCCCAGCCCCTCATTCCTCTTTACTCCCTCAGAGCCTGGGTCTTACCGTGTTCTGGCCCAGTGTCCCGTCATTATCTGCAGTTTCACTGACCTCCTTGCCGCACCCTTGTCTTTAGTTTTTTTTCTATTACCGCATGTGAACATGTCCCAGTCAGGCAAGGCTATTATAGCAAAGTCCTATAGACTGTAGTTTATGAATAACAGTATTTATTTCTCGTAGTTCTAGAAGCTACCAATCAGAGATCAAATGGCCCTATGGTCAAATTCTAGTGATGGCTTTTTTCAGATTTGCAAATCAAATAACCAAAACCTTTTAGCATCTTCAAGCAACTGAAAGAAAGAGCTGTATTTCTCATCTTGTCATCTATGGACATTGTAATTAAAAAGTAACAAAGAAGTTACTTTACTCTCCTGGCTAAGGCAAAATATCTGACACTCAAAGTTAAAGTAGGAAAGGTTGATTTAGCTCACAGTGTATAAAGGTTTCAATCCATAAGCAGCCAGCTTCTGAGGCAGGGTGGCACACAACCAAGGGGCAGACATTTGTGTTGGCAGAAGACAGCAGAAGCAACGATTAAGATGGAAGGCGAGCCTCCTTTATCCCCTATGTTATCTGCAGGCTACCCAGCCTAGGGTGGATGCAGCACTCACGCCCGTAATTCCAGCATTGACCCATTAATCAGTCACAAACTCTAGATGCAGTCATCTATGAAAAGCCTGCCCTCAAGACTGTATGAATCTTTGGGGGCATCTAGGCACAAAGTATCCCTAGAACCCCAAAGACTCCTTTACATGTCTTTATACAAACAGGATTTAGTTCTTCTCTGAAAGTTGCCAAGGTACTAACTTTCACAACTGTCGAAAAGTCCAAGTGCCAAGTCTCTTCTGAGGTTTAAGGCAAACTCTTAGTTTGAGTCCGTGTACAAATGGAAAGAAAGTGAAACCCTTCTAACATTTAATGACATGAGATATACATTTTTATTCCAGATTTACAAAGATACAAAGGAGCGGGGCCAAAACAAATACCCAAAACCCAACAGGGTAAGCACTACGTCCTGTAGTTCCCTGTGCAGTGACTGAGGCAATCTGGAACAAGGCTGGAGCCCACAGGGCTCGGGTGGCTACGCCACCAAGGCTCTCTCAGAGGTCGCAGCAGCCTTGGCTCCTGTCTTGGACTTGCTCTGCTCACACTTGATTTTCTTTAGATGGCCCGCATTCCTGGCTTCTCTAAATTCCTGGGGTTTCCAGTGTACACTTGAGTTCACATTCACAGCTTCACACACTGCCCTTTTGGGGCACACTGACTGCCTCCCAGGCCTTAGAGAAATTTGGGTGGAAGTCTTCTTTACCACATACCTGTTTCATTTTGCATGCACCTAAAACCAGCACCATGTGGATGATGCCAAGGTTTGCTGCCAACAGGAACAGTAGCCAGGCTTCCCTCTCTGTTGGCTGCAAGGGTTGAGTTCCTGGACTGCTGAATGCTCTCAAAACAATTATGAGGTCCAAACTCACTAGCTGCTTAACTTTCTGAAACATGGTACTTTGTGGTTTTCTTCTCAGAGCAATGTTGCACTGTTTCAGCTTTGAGGCTGCGCAGGGGAGAGCCCCACTGCTTCTTGTGATCCCTTCAGGACGTCTGTTCGAGTCTCCTGTTTCTTCACAGCAGTCAAATCTCCTCTGCTCTATCTTTGCTCCAGTCCAGAGCTTTACTGGAGCTTCCTTTCTAGCCGAACTGACACCATTTTACAGCATTCTTCTGGGATCTTTGCCCTTGATTCTCACCATAAATGTGACCCACAGCCCCCAAGAGTAGCCATGCCACTGCCTGAACGTTAGACTTCCTTGAAATTTCTTCTTCCAGACTAATTACTCCACTGCCCTTAATCTCAGTCTCAGGCAAAATTTCTGGATACCAGAAAAATGCAAACAACCTTTTTGCCAACACGCATTGTCTGGGGTCCAACAGGCATTGCAGTCCTTCACCCTAGTAGACAACTCCAGAGCCAGCCTTTATGGGGAGCATTTCTATCAGCCTTCTGTCCTTCTGGCCTATGATTAGAATCTCTCATACAGTACACCCTGAGACAGTGCAGCTCTTCTTTTTCAGCTGGTTTCTCCAAATCTTTCTTAATTCTTCTCCTTCCAACAAGCCAATTCCAAAGTCTCTTGAGCCCTATGCCCAGGTAATGTCACAGCAACGACCTCACTTTTCAGGAACAAGTTCTGTTTTAGTTACCTTTATCTCGTTGCTGAGAGAAAATACCTGACAGCTACAGTTAAAGAGGGGAAAAGATTGTTCAGCTCAGCGTTTGTAGAGGTTTCGGTTCCTAGTTGGCTGGCTCCCAGCTGGGGAGGTGTCACAGAGGAGAGCAGTTCCAGGCTCCTTCTGTCTCTTGTACTGTATGCAGGCGACCCATCATAGGCGGGACAGCACTCACACCCTTGGGCTCAGGGTTGGCTCTTGAATCAATTACAGACTATGTTCAACCACCTCTGAAGAGCCACCCCATGACCACATCAAGCTTTGAGAGGGCGTCTAGATGCAAGCCATCAAGGACATCAATCCCCTTCATGGGGCCTTAACCCTTAAGACTCAATTACTTGCTGGGGTCTCTACTTCCAAATATCTTCATGTTACGATTAGAATTTTATTGTTTTTATCTCTCTATTTATTTTTGAAGCAGAGTATCACTAGGTAGCCAGATCAACCTAGACTCACTTCATAGCCAAGGCTGCCCTCAAATTTGTGGCAGTCCTCCTGCCTCAGCCTCCTGAGGCTACACCACTGCACCTGCCAAGAGTAGGGACTTAACACCTGACATGGGCCTGATGAAGGATGGCTTAAACATCCAGCCCGCTGTACTACCTCTTGCCTTTTCCCCAGGTTTCTCTAAGACCAATCACCCTTTTCTACAAAAATTGTACAAGTTCATTCTTTTTTCATCTCATTTAGTGGTTTGCAAGATTATTGGAGATTAAATTTCTGAGTCTGTTTCCCTGTGTGTAGCTACTTTTGCTTTGCAGAATGGCCACCTGGCTCTTTATCCCTAACTCTGTCTCACAGTTTTTGAGTGTGTTAGAAAGTGCCATAAATTTTTGGTCTGATCATAAAATGATTTGGAGAAATATTGGGCCCTTTGTTCTCTTCCCACGGTATGTATGTATGTATGTATGTATGTATTTATTTATTATTTATATTCTTTTGCAGTACCAGAGATCGAACTCGGGACTTTGCACTTGCCAGGAAGGCGCTTTTGCCACCGAGCTGTTTCCCCGGCTCCTTCCCACTGTGATTTTCAACCACAGCTGTATTTGACAGTTGCTGCACACTGCTCATGCCTACAGCCACCTGAAGTAAGTTAGCTTCCGCTTGTCGGTCCTGAATCCCACTTGTTTGTTGATCTTGGTTCTTTTTCTTTAAGTTGCCCAACCGATTCCAGTGCATGACTAAGTTCATAACTGCTGACATCACTTCTCATCCTTTAACGTGTGTGCAGATCACCTGCGCATCATGTGTAACGTGAAGATTCTGGGGCATTCAGTCTGCAGCGACCTAAGAAGCATCCAAGGGGTGTGAATCCACTGGTTTGGGACCTCTTGTCTAATTACAAGGGTCTATACTACTGCAAGTTAATAAATTTCACTAGTCTCTTGTCTTTAAGAAATATGCCTGTATCTATTCAAACCCCCAGCAACAGACATCATTATTTTATGAGCGTGCTACTGTTTTAGGAACTAAAAAATAAATTCTATAAAATAAGCTACATCCTTCTTTGCCAGAAAAATTACCTTATCTCGGTCATACTAAATTTGCTTAATTAAATTATCAGTATTTATTGAATAAATATTGTATATGAGACTCTGTATTGTCCATAGTGACAGAACACATTCAGTAAAAAGAACTCTGGGTTAATAACTCACAAACTAAGGCTCCAGGTTTAGCTCTGCTGAGTGGCCCTGGACTAAGCAGCTTGTCTTCCAAAGCTGTAAATTTTTCCTCATTTCTTATTCTTTGGGAGTAGAGGGAAGCGAATCAAACTCGTACTAGCACATCAATGGAGACCTTCAGAGAAGGTAATTCCTTAGTCCAAAACTTAGAGTTGTACAAGAGCCAGAAGGTCAAGCACCAAAAACAGAATGAAAGAGAATGTGCAAGGGAGCAGATGTGAAGGAGCCCAGGGACTGCAGACTCTGCCACCGGGTCGACACGGCTCTCGGTAGCCAGCGCTGGGAGCGAGGCGCATTTTGCACAGAGTGGGGACCATTACTTTTAATGACTTCTTACCTTGTGCCACTTTGCTGTGTGCTTTGTACATTTTATTTATTTTGCCCACAAGCCCATGCGATGGAGACTGATAAAAAGCATGAACGACAGAAAGGTGAGCACCTGCGTTCGTGTCCTGCGGTTGGTGCAAGGGAGAGCCCGGGCTGGGTCTCTCTGCTGAAGCCCTGCGGTTACTCATCCTGAAGTTTCAGTGAAGGGTGAAGGCAGCATTTAAAAATAGATGAAAGATGAGGAAAAGCTTTGTTTCAGAAAGACAAAATTTCTTGTTTCTGTGGCATGAAGGGTAGAAAGAAGACCAAGAATGGAGACTTGAGCTAGGCATAGTGGTGCGCACATTTAACCCATGTGCTTGGGAGGCTGGAGCAGGACTGCGTCAAGTTCAAGGGCAGCTTGGGATATGCAGTGAATTTGAGGCCAGCATGAAGACTGTCTCAAAAAGATGAGACAGGGAGAGAGAGAGAGAGAGAGAGAGAGAGAGAGAGAGAGAGAGAGAGAGAGAGAATGGAGGCTTGGGTAGCACTTGGGATTCTTCCTTTGAATTGCTCTAATTTCACAGGCATATCATTGCTATTACTTAAGAATTGTGAATGCGTCTTGTTTCTTCTTTTTCATTTCTATCACCTCACATGGTATCTAGAACGTAATAAATCATGGCTTTAATCACAATGGACCCTTGGAGAACACTTAGATTATACTTTTGTGTGTGTGCAGGAGCAGGGATTGAACTCAGGACCTTGTGCTTACCAGGAAGGTGCTTTTGTCCACGAGCCATCTCCCTATACTTAAATGGTAGCACAGTGCAGGTGTTCCATAGATTTTAGCACGCAACCCACATTGTCTCAGATCAGGCAATTGCTACAGGGCTTAGAGAATGTAGTGCCAAGCTCTGACTGGCACCAAAGTAAGAACGTTGGCTTCAGATTTCTTTGATAGAAGTAAGGGTTCAATAGGACACTCTTTAATCATGATAGTGGAGTGATGTAACAAGGAGAGCTAATGGGTGGGAGTCTTTTATAACTTTTTTCTATGGAGATTTGCACATTGATTATTTCTATTGCAAGGATTGTAACGTTTCCACTGTACTTATATTTGAGGTGGCATTGCCATCTGTAGCTATCTCTATTGTGAAATAATTTCTCTAATATTAATGCTGTCATAGAAGGTCATTTAGAACTTACCTTTGATATATTATTAAAATTACTGAAAAATTCTTTGTGCCTTTATGTAAGTATATATCATTTTCTAATCTGCAGAGAATTATTTTTTATTTTTAAAGAATACAAATTAGTGATAGAAAAAAAGCATTAGAAACAATACAAGATTTCACTAAACGAAGAGGTGGTTGCTGTATTACATGATGCTATTTTCAAATTAGTTATTCAAATTACCAGGTACAAGGGTGTAAGATTCACCTAAAGAAAAAACAATAACAAGGAAGTTATAAGAGATTCAAAACAGGAAACAAAATCAGAGTGAAAAAAAATTTTGAGCATCAACTGCTCCTTTCAAAAGACCAGAAAAAATAGACAATCCAATTATCCAAACTATTCTCTGCAGAGAGTTAGAAATATTAATGTATTTCTTTACTTGAGATGAGGGCTTGGTTGATTGCTTACTGACTTGAATCCCTAGGTTGAAGGGATTCTCCTGCTTCTACCACTCAAGAAGCTGGGACTCTGGATCAGGGAGACAGCTCAGTGGCCTAATCACCTGCCTGGCAAGCTCAAGGTCCTGAGTTCTATCCCTGGTCCAAAAAAAAAAAAAAAAAAAAAAAGCAGAGAGAAAGAAAAGAACCCAGGACTCAAGAAGCACCCAGCTAGGGATGTTCATTTGCATCCTCTGAAATGGTATGCATGGATGACATCTATTGATGAGTCCCCAAAGGGGAGAAGTTCATACATTAAAAACCAGAAAGTCATTTTAGTGTTTTAACAGGTAGATCCCCAAATTTAGACTCTGAACACAAGATTTCAGAAATTTCTATTAAGAAAAAACAGCCAAAGTTATCCAAGCAGAGCGACATAGTCAAAATACACATCGCTCGTGGTGAGGTGAACTTTCTTGAGAGATTATTTGGAGCGATACCTGTTTTAATGACCTTTATGTTGCATAAAGATAGAAACAGGATTTTAAAAACATTATTTTGGCTTCCTTGTACTGTCAACTTACAGATCACAACATCAAGAACACAAATAATTTCAACCAACTCAAATCTAGAAGTTCATGAGACTT
Organism: Capromys pilorides; assembly: GCA_004027915.1. Lineage (NCBI taxonomy): Eukaryota > Metazoa > Chordata > Mammalia > Rodentia > Capromyidae > Capromys > Capromys pilorides. Next base: position 9,259 of record PVKN010034667.1, read on the forward strand.
TGTTAGATAAATGTATATCTGGTCTGTAAAATAAGAGAGCATTTAGGCTGGCTTAGTTTGTTATTTTTAGTGAGTTTAGTAAATGGATAGGAAATTGGACACACATTTTCTTTTTAGGCAATATCATAAGATGATAGGCAAAGGGCTAAGAAAAATGAAGCTTCCGTAGCTACACTTTGCAAGGGTCGACTGTATCTTTGGTAGCAGGAACTGAACTGAGGCCCTTTTGCTTGCCAGGCAGGTGCTCGCGTCCCTTGGCTGCCTCCCTGCCATGGACGGTATCTTTGCGGCTGTGTGACCAAAGGTGAGTTACTGAGCCTCTCTAATCCTGTGCTGCCTTTACTGAAGAACTTCACGCATTACCGTTCTGACACTTCTCGCCCTCCCGCCCTGCTCCAAAATTGGGTCAGAAATGTATGATTTTTTTTTTTTTTGAGAAGTTATGATTTACATTTTTCAAACAAAAATTGACCCATCTTTATTGATCCCTGTTAGCCTTGAAAGGTTTTTGCATTTTACTTTCATCAGCACACATTTGCCATGTGTGGTGAGCACGCTGACCACTGGGAGCGGCTACATGTGCGTGACGCCCCTTAATTCTTTCCTGCGCCCCCTGCCAGCCCTCCCGCTCCACCCTTTCCATCTCTCTGTCTCCTCCCCAGAAGATCCATCTCCCTGCTTCCTATTATTCATTCCTTACTTTGCTCTTTATTTTTTAACTTTGGGTGTTTCATATGCAAAAATTATGCAATATTTAATAAGCTCGTGCGCCTGAAATATTTCACTTGATATTATGACCTTGCAGGTCTCAGTGACTTCATTTTCCTATGAGTGGGTCAAATTTACCCTTCTTTAGAGCAGTGTAGTCCTCTATGTTGTATAAGTACTGCTTTTTTTTTAAAGTGGTGTTGCACTTTTGAAATTTTGTGCATGATTTTTTACCTGGGGATCTGTGAATATTGTTTTGATTCATAAAAAAGTCCCTCAGGATATTTCACAGTCTGAGTGGACACAGCTGCCCTTCCTGACTGGTCGACAGTGCAGGTCGTGCTGGGATGGACTGCAAGCATGGAGAGTGGTTCTTCTCCAGGCTGGCAAGTGTATGTGGCATTCAAGGTTTGAAGTCCTAAACGCCCAAGAGAGATCAAAGTTTTCTTTCTTTCCTTCTTTCTTTCTTTTTTTCTTTCTTTCTTTCTTTCTTTCTTTCTTTCTTTCTTTCTTTCTTTCTTTCTTTCTTTCTTTCTTTTTTCCTTCCTTCCTTCCTTCCTTCCTTCCTTCCTTCCTTCTTTCTCTCTCTCTTTCTTTCTTTCCTTCCTTCCTTCCTTCCTTCCTTCCTTTCTTCTTTCTTTCTCTTTCTTTCTTTCTTTCTTTCTTTCTTTCTTTCTTTCTTTCTTTCTTTCTTTCTCTCTTTCTTTTGTACCTTAGGAAAGGGTCTACAGGGTGCTCAGGGTCTCACTACTAGATCAGACTTGCAGTGATCCTCCTGTTTACAGCCTCCCAAGAGCTGGGATTATAGGTGTGCCACCCTGCCCAGTTGCAATAGCCATCTCAGCATGCCCTGGGGGCAGAGTCAGCACAGCAAGCCCAGGCATCAAACCCTAGCCCCTGCACCTGCTTGCCAAAGTTTTCTTATTTATTTATTTATTTATTTATGTATTTATTTATTTATTAGTTTCAAAACACATTAGTAGTATATTTGCAATAATTGACACATTGCATATTGTTTTCTTTATAGTAGTTATACAGAGCACAGAGTGTAGACGTGATAAATTTTCTAACAAATATTGGTAAAGAAAGCAAAAAAAAAAAAAAATTTTCTTCTCTTTGAACTAAGAGGAAGTAGTTGTATACATAGATCAATGTTCCATAATTGCAGTGGGTTACTGGTGAAACTGGCAATGTCGAAGGCTGTTGATTTAAGACTCTTACAGCTCATCACACTAATCTAGCTCTGCGTTTTATGCCTTGGAGTTAAACTTTTCTGCTGGGTGATTGAGGGCAAATTCAAGCATGACCTGTTTAACAAAACTTTCATCTTTTGTATTTTTCAAGGTCAAATCTCCTCAGGATTAACTTTGGAAACATATACAGTGCTTTGTAGAACTGTTGTCAGTGTCAGCCATTGGGACGAGTCATGACCATTGCTTGACCAGTTTGCTGTCTGTGAAAGCCTGAGAGAATGTTTTCTCCCTAGGTGACTCTCCCTAGACACACTATACTTCATTTATCCCTTTCCCCTGAGGGCCCATAATCTCCTTGAACAGAAAATTTGGGAAACCACTGAGTTATAGGATGTTATAGTACAGGTTCTCTTATGTCCTGAGTCCTCACTGACCTTGAAGGGCTAGGGCCAAAACATTGGCTATCCTCATAGCCCTTCTCTTTCTCCAATTTTTGGTCTGTTAATTTACATTCTCAATCCTCCAGCAGAGAATCTTTGTGATACTATTACTCTATAACCTAGGTAATTGAGCTTAACAGCACTGTCTCTCTGAATATCAAACATCTTAGACTTAGCTTGAAATTGGTATTTTCCTTCAATCATTG
>PVKN010034668.1:0-11786 GCA_004027915.1 Capromys pilorides
TTTTGTTCCCTCTTTGCATGAACCACATTCTTGGCTTTTCAAAACTTCTGGGGTTTCCATTGAATAGGCTTCTCACTCACAGCTTTATACACTGCCCTCTCAGGGACACACTGCCTGGGAAGTGTGTCTGAAATCAAGGTGGAAACCTTCTTAACTTCAGAACTCTTGCATTCTCAATGTGCCTGAAACCACTGCCACGTGGATGGTGCCAAGGTGTGCTGCCAGCTGGAGCAGTAGCCAGGCTTTCCTTTCTCTTGGCTGTAGGGGTTGAGTGCATGGATTACTGACAATTCTGCCCCTGATTCCAAGGAATAAATTCTCCATGCCAGTGTCATTCTGGGACAAAAGACTCAGTGGCTTTCCCCTCAAGGCAAAGTCCCTGACCTTTGCAATTCTGAGACTGCAACGGGTGGAGATCTGACAACTCCTGTGGTGCCCTCAGGCCATCTTTTCTATTCTCTGGTTCCTTCTCAGCAATGGAGAGCCTCTTACCTTTATCTGTGCAGTCCATAGCTTTACTGGCACTTCCTTTTTGGCCAGACTCACATTTTGAATCCTCTTGCTTGGCTCCTTGCTCTTGATTCTCAACATAAATCTGGCTAAAATCCCCCAGTAACAGCCATGCCACCGCCCCAATATTTGACTACTTTGAAATATCTTTTGAAAGATTAATCAGTCCACCACACTTAATCTCAGTCTTAGGCAAAGTCTCTGGGCACGAGCAAAATGTAGATAAGTTTTCTGCCAAGTCAAAACACAAGTGATCTGGAGTCCAACAACCAATGCAGTTCTTCTCAGCAGAAACCTCCCCAGCCTGGTCTTTATAGGCCAGCTTTCTAGTCTGAGCTTTTCCCAGCATTTCCCCTACAGAAGAGCCAAAGCTGTTCCAGCTCTTCTCAAGTAGAGTTGGAAACCAAACCTTTCCTATCTCTTGCCATAATCCATTCCCAAAACCTTACAATTCGCATGGTCAGGTTAGTCACAGCAATGACCCCACTCTCAGTGCCAAATTCTGTCTTAATTACTCTTCTCTCATTGCTGGAACAAATACCCAACACTCAAAATGAGGGAAGGAAACGTTTATTTAGCTCACAGTTACTAGAGGTTTCAGTCCATATTCACCTGGCCCCAAGGCAGAGAGGCACATAGCAGAAAACAACCTTTCATGGCAGCAGATAAGACCAAGAGTGCAAAGGCAGAAGTAGCAGCAGCTCAAGCAGCCAACTACTCTTCCTCCCTTACATTGAAATGTAAATCACCTGCCCCAGGGGAGGTTCAGCACCCACTTCCACAATGATCAATTACAAATTCCAGAAGCCAACGCATAACTGCACAAGGCTTTGGGGAGACACCTATACACAAACCATAATAGCTTGCAGGAACTCAGCCTGTACTTTGCAACTTCTGAAAATGGATGGAAAGAGTTTGATTTACAACTCCCTGGTAATCAATTTATAAGCCAAATTGTTAGGATAAGAAAAACAGTGGTCTTCAGACAAATACAGTAGTTTTCAAGCAAAACCCTAAAGCCACTACATTATGCTCAAGGAGCAGCTGATCAGCACATATGCATTAGTGAAACTGTTTTTCGCTGAGACAAAATATCTGACATGCAAAATTTAAAGGGGTAGGGGTTGCTTTGGCTCACAGTTTGAGAAGCATTAGTGTGTGGTTGGCTGGATCTAAGGCAGAAATGTCATGGTGGAAGGGAATGGAAGATAAAAGCTGCTTACCTAAGATACCCTGAAGCAGAGAGCAGGGAAACAGCTCTAAGCTAAAGACAGGGCTGGGAAGCAGAAGGCTCTCACTGGTCCCTCCCAGTGAGCCACCTCCCCCAGCCAGCACCTATCAGCTGACCACACACTCGGTAAGGAAATCACCAGTGGGTGAATGTGCTGACAAACTTATTCCCCAGGATACAAACACTGACTGAAAGACCCCATTTTGGAAGCATGGTGTAGTTTGGATTTTGAAAGCAGAAGAAGGTCTCCTAAAGCTCTTTTTTTTTTTTTTTCAATAAAATTTTCTTTGCTTGGTAGTATAAAATAATATATGGTTGTAACTCTCCAGGAAAATGATTTCCCATCTCTTTCAGAGTAAATTCTATAATGTGTTCCATGATCTATAAGATCATATATAATAGGGAACCCTATCATGCTTTTGATCCAATCTTTTTCCCTTCTCTGATTACTAACTCTGTGCCAACAATGTTGTTCTTTGATGCAGGCTACAAGTGTTCATGCCTCAGTATTTGACCCTGGAAGAAAACTCTTCTTCCAGATATCTCCATGATTTTATCAGTTCTTTCAGATCCTTACTCAAATATTACCTTATCACTGAGACATTTTCTAATTATTATATGTAGAAGAACCCCTACCCATAGTGCACTATCTTTAAAAAATCTAGGGCACTCATCATTGTCTGATGCATTATGTTTACTGATTGATGATCTTCATTTTTTGCCACAATATGTGATAAAAGTGCGCTAGCTCTAGGAAATATCCAGTAAATATTCTTTGTGTAGATGAATGTTCATGAGTTGCTCATGGATTTGGGAGTATAGACTGACTCACAACCCAGGGAGAATGTGGCTTGACTGTACTTAGTTTGAGTCAAGGACCAAGATATCCTAATATTTTTAAACATTTTAAAATCAGAAGCATTTGTGTTGTCTTATCAGCGTTAGGTCAGTGCTTGAAGCAGGCAGAACTTCTTAAAGAGAATAACAGTGTAGCTCCAGTGAAGCTTTATATCAGGTGGCTTGTGGAATAAAGGATACAAGGTGGTTCTCTGGAAGCTATGTCCTGGAAAGACATGTTTACAAGAAGCTGTCTATCATTGGTGACTTCTGTACAAGCTGTGGGTGACTCTCAAGAGGTATCTAAAAGCCTCCAGTAAAATACCTTTCTGTTATCTGCTACCTGCTGATGCCCACATGCTGGTCTAGCACTGCCACTCAGGCAAAGAGGGCTCTTCTCTTCAAAAATCTCATCTAAGTGCCTCTCCTTGTTTGAGTCTCGCTGAACCCTCCTAGCATGAGAGTGAGTGTAGACACAGTGCTTTATGAGCTTCTCGAGTCTACAACAAACAAATGGGTAGGCTGGTTCTGATTTTTCCACAAACAATATCCAGCACAGGTTGTTCATTCACTGAAAGGTATGTCTATATTTCCCTCCATAGAAAATCTTTCCTTCTGCCCCTCACAATAGCCCATTCCCCAACCAGTGAGCTCCTCACATCTGACGAGCACTCCAGAGATAAACCTACTTTTTGCTTCTTGCAAGGTGAAGCTGGAGTCTTTGGCATAGTGGCCCCATGCTTTGGGGGCTTACCTTTCCAAGGCCAATCAGGACACAGCCTGAGATGGGAGGGCATGAGCAGGTAATGCACGTTGAGTGAATCTCCACAGTGCCAGAAAGCAGGCAGAGTAAATGTCACTCTGCTTTGCTATTAAAGAACTGAGACAGGAGGCTTGGCAGTGACAGCACAGTCACCCTCAGGCTCACTGTCTCTCCTGGTGAGGCGACAGCAGCCTTGCTGAGAACAGGGTTCAGGAAGATGCCTCCCACTCCATTCTGTTCAGACTGCTTTGTTATACTGGTCTTGTCTACTTTGGGTAACATCAGTGCAAGCTAGTGTTCAAAAATAAAACTAGTGCTATCTATGAATTGCTTATGGCCATTTCCATACCTTATGATGTCACTGAAAAAGTCTTCCTGCTGGTTACCTTCATATGTTTGGCCAGAGATTGTGAGTCAGTCCAATTAAAGGAGATAGGTCCTTTGGGGCAACCGCAGTGCTGATGTGACACTGCTGTGATCAGCCTAGAGTGGCCTGGTGGCCGCCAGCAGTGTCAGTGCATCCCACTTCTAAACACCAGAATAACATACATTGGCCCTTTTGAAGTAAACCCCTTGATCTTTTCCTGTCTGGCATCATGGACTTGAATGGTATGTGCAACGCCAATTTTTTCTCTCAGTACAGAACCTGTATTACAATTCTTTGGATTCATATCTGGACCCTAAATTTATCTCTTCATAGCCTCATTCAGTGTGAAGAACACAAATGACAGAGAGAAGCTTATGGCACTGCTCAGGTTGGGTTGCTGATTTACACAATCTGAGCACTTCATTGAAAAAGTACTCTCCTGAAATATTTTTTTATTGACTCAGGCATGCCTAACTTCAGTTCCTCTATTTTCTTTTGTAGAAATCATTCATTTTATGTTCTACGTTATATTCTTTTCCTATCTGATTTCTAGGGAACCTTCCCTCTACACCAGGGGTCCCCAACCCCCAGAACATGTACTGAGGGCATTTTCTGCCTGAGAGGAACCTGACTGAATAGCAGAGGATGAGAGCTGGGCAGCAAAGCTTTATCTATGTTTACAGCCACTTCTCATGGCCCTCATTTCTGCCTTAGCTCCGCTTCCTGTCAGAGCCGCAGCAGCATTCCATCCTCATAGGAGTGTAAATTCTATGGTGAGCCCCACTCGCGGGAGGGCCCAGCTTATATGCGTCACCCCTGCGTGTAATGCCTGATGACCTGGGTGATGCTGGAACTGGGGAATAGCTGTAAATTCATTCACATTGGCAGAAAGATTCTCCTGTGATGTGACAGATTTAGTCTGTTGAATGGGTTTCCTATGACAAAAACATCTTCCAATGCTGCTATAGAAAAATTGTCTTCTATGAAACTAGTCCCTGGTGACAAACAGGTTGGAGATCACTGTGTTACATCATTATTGGCCTCCTTGAGCCCTCTGCCACACCCCACAGATCCCTTCTCTGAGCTCCCTTCTCAGCTCATGCTGTTCTTACCCTGCCTATTGTGTCCCCTAGCCCTCTCCATTGTACGATCTCTCTTATACTTCCTTTCTACTCTACTTCATTCGTTGAATCCCACATTTTATACTTGTAAGTTTCCTGAAACGTCAGCATTCCTTGTCTCACACCCTAGCAATTGCTTTGTCATCAAATTCAAGGGGCTTTTCTCCATATTTCTTCTGAAGTATTTCCTAAAGTCAGTTATCCCAATGCTTAGTGTGACCATAAGAACAATCACCAGGAGAGGCTCTTCTTCACATTTCTGGCACTCTTTCTATGTTCAGGGAGCAAACCATGACATATTTGCCTTATGGAAGTGGAAGGCACATAAGTAGCTAAGTGGACATATGTAAAGTAGACAAAGCTGTCACACTCTCTTATTCCTTTACTGCAATAACCAGAGCAAACAACACGGATGAACCCAAAGTTCAGGAACAGAAAATTATATTCACCACCAGTGAGACCGCAATGCAGGTGGAATGCAGATTCATGGAAAACTGAAACGATTCATCCATTTACTACACATGAGCACTGTCCTATTTTGCATTTTGTGACTTTGTATTGCTTTTAATCTCTTTAAAGGTCTCTGTCTGTCTGTCTGTCTGTCTGTCTGTCTGTCTCTCTCTCTCTCTCTCTCTGTCCCCTAGCTATGTAACTATGGATTTTCAACATGACTTTGTCTCTTATCCTGTGTTCTCTTCATCAGTAAGATTCTTTAGATCAGTTACAACTCTGATATTAAAGTATTTTTCAGATCTGTTCTTTAGGCTTTCTTTGCTTATTCATTTCAAATTTTTACTGTACCAAGATTTTTGCTTATGTAGTTCTCTATCACTACAAATTCAACAATTCCAAAGATAATTTATCATATTTTACTTACTGCTCACTATCTTTTCCTCTCGGTTCTTCTTACTCGAGTTAGTGGTAACATTATGATTTGGAGTTGTCATATTTTGTTCTCTATGTTGATCACTTCATGACCCTAGATCTTAACAGATTTTATAAATGAGTATCTTGATATTCCTTAGGTGGATTCTATTTTGCTTATACCCTCTCATAAAATCAAATTCTGTATTTATCCTTAAATGTCAACTCATGGTCAACTTTTTTGCAAAGATACTTTCTCTGACATCCTCAGGGTTCTTTGATTTTTCTTTTTCTTTCAAATTTCAAAATTGTACCACTATGTTATTATATTATTAATATTATAAATTATTGACATTATCAATTATCAATTAAATTGTTCCATAATAATTTTGTTGCATTTAATTTTTTTTTCTTTTGTGGGACCAGGATTTGAACTCACAACCTTGCCAGGCAGGCACTTGTGCCACGGAGCTATATCTCGGCCCCTTGTTGCATTTAATTTGTATGTATCTACTCTCCTAGGAGAGATAATATCACCAGGAAGCAATGCACCGCATTAGAAAAACACAGGGCTGGGAGACAAACAAGTCTGGTTTGATTAATATTCAGCTTCCTTCTTGTGTGCCTGAGAACACTTTACCTAAACCCCTCTGGCATGAGCTTTTGCATGTATACACAGGGGTTTTTACATTGAATAATGTTATAGATGAATAAAGAATACTCACTTGGGAAGTCCTTAGGCAACAGGATTTCAATAATATTTTGGCTTCCTTCCATGCTCATTATTTTCATACCCACAGTTTCTTCTAGTTGTTTAATCATATACATATACATATATATATATATATATATATATATATATATATATATGTTTTCAGTCATTTTAATTCTGATGTAAATTATTCAAGAAAATAATTGATGTATTTTTTTATCTGCTAGTAGCCTGAAAGTCTAGATCTATGATGAAATTTTTAACAGTCTTTATCCCCCATAATTTCTAGAAGGAAAACTCTTGATTATAATTGGCAAAACTCAGTGCAATATCCAATAGCTGAAGCTTCTATCAAATGGTACTAATGTTTTTTCTGCCTGCTATTTTCCCTTTCCTGTTCAGGAATCCAGTCCCCTTCTTTCAATAAAACATTGTTCACGGATTATCAGACACTGTATATTTCTAGCTCAGTGCACATTGTAACCTAGATATTTCTTTCTCTGGCATATCTCCAATAATTTATTCATTCATTCATAATACATTTATTTTATTATTGATCAATGTCTTTTCCTAGCTTGCAGAGATTACAGCGTGTAGGCCACATCCTCCACAGATAATCTGAGTTCGGAAGATGCCCACTACCCTCATTCTGTCCAAGCCACTGAGACACAGTAGTGCTTTGTTCTTACTGGTAGAAAGTTAAGAAAACTTCCCTACCACATGTCTTGGAGGAAGCTTCTTACATGGTTTGCAGCTGGCAGTAGTGTGAGAAAAAAAGAATCCAAAATGTTATTAGTAGGATAGAGCCACCAGAAGACTAGAATTAAATGAACAAAAGGCCTATATTTTCCACTAAATAAATTTAATCTCATACATATGTACACACAAATTAAAAAAAATTAACAGAATGAGATATCATGTTGAAAAAGCACAGAGTTGCTCTTGTTATTAAAACTCTTAGTTTCATTTTACTCAGCCACATCAGGAGCGCTGCCTGGATCCTGCCTGATACACTCCAGAAAGAGCATTGACAAAGGACAAGCAGTTACAGGGCAGCCTGGGAAAGAAGATCTAGAAGGATCCATACAGGCAGGAGTAGAAAGCTGCCAGCTGTACCTGAGCATCAGGATGGCTACAGGAGCTGGAGGGAGGATGAGTAGTCTTGTTTCATTCTGTTCCAGAAGACAGAACTGGAACAGTCCACACGGAAGTCCTCCAGTTGAAGGCCTGTTGCATGAGAGCACTGAATTTCCTGTCTGAAATTTCATGCTACAGGCCAGCGGACCCTTGGAAATGATGGTGATCTCTTCCATTTGGTCTGTGCCAGGCTCTGGCATAAACATCTTACCTGTGCACATGTTGAATTACTTTTCAGAACAATACTTTAGGCCACATATTATATCACTTTCATTTTAGAAATAAATGATAAATCAAGGGAAGAACTAGGAGTTGGGTCCAGTATCATGGTATTATTCTGTATATGTAAATAGTTCAGGTGATATTTTCACATGTATAATGCTTTTTAGCCTGGGTGTTCTCTAAGCCATTTTTTAAAATCTCTAAGTCTTTCTCATAGAGATAGTACTTATGAAAGTAATAATTATAAGTTTGCCAAATCCACTGTTTGGCTAACTTTCATGGATGTCAGCATACTTTCCATTTAAACACTGTTTGGTGGTGGAACACAAATATCACAAAAATAAGAGCATATAAATTATTTCATCTTTCTCATAAAGTAATTGCCCTGGAAAGGATCATAAAGTAGCTCTCCTCCCTCTTGAATCACACACCAAGCCTTATCATTCTCAGTTTGAGTTACTAAAGTTGTTCTCGATGATTCTGATGGAATAATACCAAAAATGACACTAGTGTTTACCAAATGTTTTCTCAATGCCAGGAATAATGTGTTTTTCCCCAGTCTCTCTCTCTCTCTCTCTCTCTCTCTCTCTCTCTCTCTCTCTCTCTCTCTCTCCTTCCCCCACCCCCTCTCCCTCCTTCCCTCCCTCTCTTCCTCCATTGATATTGGTAGGTTGGTGTTTCCATCAAGGGTCATTATATTAACTAGCTATTAACTAGTTAACCAGTTAGCTGCCACTCTGCAAAACAAAATGAAGGGTCAAGTTTTATGTGGAGGGAGGACCATGGCCTGAGAAAATCTCTATATTTTTAGAGCATGGTCATTAAGAAAGGATTTGTTACTTGTGGATGGAAGTATTAGGGCAATATGATGGTAAAGATACCAAGAACCCAGGTTCTTGTCTCAGGGAAGGGAACAGAGTGGGAGTGGGGGCCAAAGAGACATTCTACCCCCCACCCCCCACCCCCCCGTCTTTTCAAGCATCAGCTGCTAAGACTGCAGTGCTCTACATTGTGTCTGTGTGGAAAAGCTGAAAAACAGGCACCGTGCCTCACTACTGGTTAATTAAATGTTGATTCCAAGGCAGCTGGTGCAATATGTGTACTATATATTATCCTCAGTTTGGTTTTCCTTCTTTTTCCTAAATCACACATTTTAATTAACCCGCAAGCTCTTGCTGGGGCTTTGAAACAACTTAATTGGCCTGCAGGGACTGGAACACACAACCACCAGAAAAACCTCCCTCTCAGTTGTTTCTACTCTGAGGACTTATAAAATTGGAATCGTTGTTTCCTTTCATTCTTTGAAGCTCAGAGCTACATGTAGATTCATATTTGGAACTGGCAGAAGCATACTCAAATGTTTAAGTAAGGACCGTAAAAAACGTATTTAAGTGGCAGAGAATATTTCATATGCCAACCTTTCACTCATTTATTGTCTTTGCATTTGAATCAAGAGTTGAACTCTCCCATGTGTGACTTTTCTTGCTAAAGATAGGAAATATTGACCCGATTTCAAATCAGCTGGGAAATCTCTTCATACTGAGACACTTTGAGAGATTTCCAGATAGTTTCCATTTGTCCAACAATGCTAGAATCACAATGAATGTATTTTGTTTCTATCTGAAAAGCACCTCATACTAACTTATCACTGTGAATTAATGACATATAGATACTAGAGCTATAACTAAACACATGCATATCTTTTAAAATGAACATGAAAATTCTCAGAATAAACCCTGAGAATGAGTGAATTCACCAAAGGAACAATAAGGAAGAACAGGGCAGCAAGACATTATATACTTAGAAAGGAGGTTAGCAGCTGGGTATTTTAGAATATAATTGTGATCTCAAGCGTAAGAGGATCAAAGCAGGAGGGACTTGAGTTCAATCCAACCTGGACTACAGAGTGAGCTTGAGGATAGTGTGGATTACGTAACAATATTCTCTCTCAAAGAACAGGAATAAAAGCAATCAAAGGTGATTGAAAAAAAAAAAAAAAAGCCTGCAATGTAAGGGAGTATCTAGGGAAGACCAGTGAAGAAAATGAAGGGAGATATCTCAGAAAACAGAATGACCAATAACGTCAAAAATTCTAGATTTTCTAAGAAAGGAACAGCAACTAGATAGATGTTTACAAAAGTGTAAGGCAGAGGATAACAAATCTTTGCACTTCTTTTATTTTGTGCCAGATTACCAAAGTCCTTTCACTTAGCAGTCAATTGTTTATTGCTGGACAAGAAACTAACCCAAAATTTAGTGATGTAAAGCTATACCTATGTACTTGCTAACAAGTCTGTGTGCTGGAAATTTGGGTTGAATGCAGCTGGGAATTGCCTGTGCTCAGCTAGTGTAGACAGAGCTGAAATTCTTGTTCTCTAGCTGCTGGCTAACTAGCTAGTCCTTAACAGTTTCCTCTCTGTGAATGGTGGTTAATATCTCTCTGTACAGAACCTCTTATGTCCAGTAAAGCAGATCAGGCTTCTTTGAATGATGGTAAAAGTATTCCAACACATCAAAGCAGAAGTGCAACATAATTCAGACTGACTCTTGGAAGTCATGTGTGTTTACTTCACAGTATTCTACAGTCATAGCAAACCTGAGGCCAGCCCAAATGCTAACCGTTTGGTTGGAGAAGAGTCAAATCGCATTGCAAAAAAGATGTGGACACAAAGAGATGGAATCCATTATTTTAACACGTGATTAGATAGTCAGAACCTTATGAGTGTCTCTTCTGACACTGTACTACATGATACACATTATTGACATCTGGACACAGAATATGTCTTGCAATGATGCTCTTGCTTCTGTTTAATTAGGAAAAACTAGTATATTGAGGAGTACAAAACAGATAAGCAACTCAAGGAGTCTCAGACTTTGGCTTGAATATAGATTTCTAATCCTTGATCCATAACTATAACGTGCATTCTCTCATTCAAGAAGATGTCTATTTTACCACTATGCATGATGGGAATTTTTATGTTGGAAACTGAACAAAAAAGAGACCTTCACTTCCTTTGTCAGAGACCTTTACAGGGTTACACAACAGACCATTTAATTTCCAAATTACGAGAAGATAGCTATCTATCCATGAGGGTTCTTTTTCATTTATGTGGAGGATTAAATAATAGTCAATTGTAACACCTGGCTGAGCTGAGGCAGCATGGTTTTTGGTGTGGAAGGCCCATCTAAGGATTGCTGTCAACAATATAAAAAGAGAATTGAAAGGGAAGTTAGTGTGCAATTGATTCTTCTAGAGAAGCTTGTCATGCTGACTTTCCTGATACATATTCAGCTGTTCTCATCTTCAGAGGAGCTCACTTCCTCACTACACTGATGATGGCTGCAGTTCTTTTGGAGGGAGATCTGGTCCTTACCTTCAGCATTGCTTCCTGGCTCCAGTGCAGAACCTTCAGCCTGCTGATACAGATCCATCACCCAGCTGGAGTAGGATTTCCAGCTCCCGTGGTGACCTTTGGGTCTTCTCAGTGCAGATCCTTGATGCAGGCTTGCATAAGACATTGTCATGGGCTCTGGACCTCCAGCAACTCTTATGGAGGACATTGTCGTGGGCTCTAGATCTTCAGCTGGACTTATGAAGGATATTTCTGTCGCATCCAGGCACTTAGCTGGAATCTTTGGCTCTCTAGTGTGTGGACGAATCTCACACATTTTCGCTTTTGACTCCTGGAATGAATATCATAAAGTAATCTCATGCATTATGTGTCTTGTTTTAAATCTTTTTCCTTATAAACCCTGCCTACTACAATCTCTCTGTCTTTGCCTCTGTCTGCCTCTGTCTCTGTCTCTGTCTCTGTCTCTCTGTGTCTCTCTCTCTCTCAATCTCTCTCTCTCTCTCTCCCCTTCCTCCCTTTCCGGGAGTAAACATTAGGTGTGTGTTTGTTACAACTAATGTAGGAGAAAATGCTTGCCAGTAACAACTGGGAAATAGAATATATAGGCTTTACAGACATTATATCTTCCTTAAGTGTTGCCACAAACATTTAGAACTCACTGTTAAAGAA
>PVKN010034669.1:0-11779 GCA_004027915.1 Capromys pilorides
GGGGAAAGCTGTTGGGGTTTTTTTATTATCATTATTATTATTTTTCTCTGAGCTGAACAAGTGACAGGATATAATAATATCATTTATTCTAACTTGCTCTTGCAAATCAGAACTTTTTAATATTTTCCTTTCAAATGAAAATGCCATTTATCATTATCAAATGAAGTGCTAATGAAAACAACATGTAGAAGAAACACATTCGCACAGCGGAGCATGATGGAGCACCTTGTCAGCAGCCCATAGTCTTGCCGTTAATTTGATTTCTGCCAAAAATCACTTAAGTGAGACTTGGAGGTTTTTTTTCTCAGTGCTCCAGGCCTTTCTACCAAGGCCTGTTTATTCCCGACTCCCAAGAAAGCACTGAAATCCCAAGCCAGTTTTAATCTGACTTTTAATAGAACTTCCATTGATTGTCAGTGGGAAGTGTGCGTGTCAGGAACACAAGGGGCTACGCCTGTCTGTCGCATGCGAGAGCTCATTTTCCACAGATCACATATTTGGCTGAGGGAGGAGAGGGATTTTGGCGATGACTTTGTTTTGGTCTACGTGTTCCTGTGTTCTTCAGTTTCTGAGTTCCCTGTAGATGATTATGTGTATGTGCCCACAGCTATTAAGATAGTAATTAGGTCTACTTGTTCACTACTGGGCCAACATCAGGCCTTATAATGTTTAGATCTAGAATGCCCCCCCAATTCTAATATGTATGGAAGGGGATTGGATCACTGGGCACTGTATTCACCAGTGAATTCATTCCTAATGAGTTCAGAAGCTGAATGCGCGGTTAGGAGGTGGGGCCTGGTGAGCCAAGGTAGTTCACAGGAAGCAGGGCCTTCAGGCTGTCTCTCCCTCCCAGACTCCTCTTTGCTCTCTGTGTCCTGGCTGCCATCAGATCAACAGCTTCACTCTGTGGCAAGCCTTTCCACTATGCCTTTTTGCACTTGAGCCTCCCAACTATGAACTAAAACTTCAGAAACTGAGCCAAGATTAAGCATCTGTGCTTAAGCAAGCCACCAAGCCCACAGCTCATGCCTGTAATGCCAGAGCTGGGGAGACTGAAATCAGGAAGAACACTATGAGTCCAAGCTTTATAGTGAGACTTTGTACCAAATACATTAAAAGAAAAAGAAAGAAACTGAACCGCAATGAATCTCTCCTCCTTTAAATTGTAGGTGCAAGGGCCAGCCAAACAGCTCAGCAGGATTAGTGCCTGCAGGCAGGTGCAGAGGTTGGGGGTTTGATCTCCGGGCTTCCCATGCTGGCCCTACCCCCAGCACACTCTGAGATGGCATTTGAGACTGTAAACAAGCAGACCACTACAAGTCCAATCTAGTAGTGAGACCTGGTAGATCCTGTAGACTCTTCCCTACAAGTGAATAAATAAATACATACATACATACATAAAGTAAATGGTATAAGGCACTTTGTCCCAGAAATGAGAAAGTGACAAAAACAGGCCTATTGCTTGATACATAGTAGGCATTCAATAAATATTTGTTAAATGACTATATGAATGTGTCTGCACAAGTGCCTTTGCTGTGTATGTTCAGGTGTGTGTCAATTACCTCTGAATCTTTAGTGTTTATACGTATCCTGGTACACAGAAGGCACCCAGTAGATACTTGTTGAATGAACATGGGTTTCATATAATTTACATACTATGAATAACTATTTTACATGTACAATTCACTAGCACGTGGCACATCCACAATGTCATATAGCCATCTTTCCCCTCTAGTTCAAAAAGAGTTTTATCTGCACCAAAGCAAACTGCACACCCATTAGCCAGCCATTCCTCAGTTCTCCTTTCCAGAGCCCTTGGCAACCTCTAATCTACTTAGTGTCTCTATGGATTTACCTGTTCTGGATATTCTAAGTACATGACGTTTTGCATGTGGATCCCATCACTTAGTGCTCCAAGCGCTCAGCGTGTTTGTATGTCTGCACGTATTTGTCTGTGAGTGTATTGATGGTGGAATCTCAGGCAATACCGCTGTGTATCTAGAGCCTAGCCTAGACCTGAAAAAAACACAGCTAAGCTACAAGGAGAATATCTGCTGTTCCTTTGTCCCCTTCCCTACTGGGTACTTCTGAGCCTTTTCAAAGGGTGTTCTCAGCCTGCATCAGCATTCTTCACCCCCACAAGCCTGCTCTTGCCTGACTGATTCCTTGGTGATTTATCCAAGCATTATCCATTCTAGGCAGCCTTTTCTGAGCCCAGGCTGGGTCACAGAACTCCTTCTCTGTCCTCACTGCCATTGTGCTTTCTTTCGTAACTTCCTTTCCTGTCCCACTGTGTGGACTTCTTCAGTTTACTTGTCTCTGCGCACTCAGTCATGAGTTCCTAGGAGAAAGGGGCTGGGTCTTCCTCACCGATGCAGCCCCATATTTAGCATGGTATTTCACTTAGAAGGATATCCCACAAGAGTTGGTTGAATAAATTAATGAATGGATGGATGAACTAACTTAGACTAAAAGACATTTCGTATAGAAAAAGTAGCCTGTGCAAGAGCCCAGAGGCATGAAAGACCATAGTTATTTTTTTTAACTGCTACAATTTGGTATGTCTTGAAGCTTGCTGTGTGCAAATGAGAAAGAATGTGAGAGTTGAAATACAAAGTAAGAAGCAAGAATGAGCCTCTCATGAACCACCCTAAGGCAATGGGAAATTCTTGAATGGGGAAGTGATATGGCCAGGATTAGAAATAAAAAGATGCTTCAGCTCTCTAGCCCAGGATGTGTCTAAAGGGACCAGAGTAGATCAGGGTGGCCCATTTAGGAGACAGCTACAAAAGTCAGGATAGTAATATTCCTGTGCTAGTCCAGGATACAAGCTAGTCCAGGAAATTAGAGAGCAGTACTCAACAGTAAACCAGGACCGATCCATAACTATCACCAGCCTACAGTGAGACAAGTGCCAAAATGGAGAAGGGAAAGAAAGCACATAGAAACCTTTACATCATCGCTGAAATATTTTTACAATACTCTACAAAAATATTTGCCCATAAGCTATTGCAAATGGAATTTATAAAATTACTCACCATGGGTAGCTTATAGGGTCCTAAAGAATGAGACATGTCAAGAGATGGGCTAGAGAGGAAGCAGAGATGCTCCCAGCAAGACAGCCAATGACAAGGGCCATGTCTGAAGCATCTTTGTGTCCTCAGGGCTCCTTAGGGAGGAAATGTTTGCTAAGCTAAGCTGCCAGGGTTTCTCAGAAACTAATGGTCTTGAATAAGTCAAATCTTGCACAAGATACCAGGAAAGAGAGGGAAAGAGAGGGGGATGTGAGCCAAAGCGGCCATCCGCTACAGGCTGTAGCAGCTGTGCTTCCTTCACCTTCCTCCAGCTTTGCACTGCTCTGTCTAAAGACACAGTACAGCATCCTGTGGAAGCTTCTGTGGAAACCTGGAATCATGGTGGGCCCCTCCTTGATACCCACGTTCCCATGCATACCTCATCAGTCGCCAAGGACTGTGACGTATAGACAGTGTGATGTGGGCTGAGGGCAAGGACTCTGGAACAAGGTTTCCTGTATTTAAATCCAGATACCACCACTTTCAAGGTGTAACCTTCAATGTGTTTCTGTAATCCACTGAACCTGCTTGCTTGGACAGTTGTGGCAAGCACTTAGAAGAGTACTTGGCCTATGGCAAGATTTCTTGGTGTTACCTGTTAGGGTTACTATGATTATGTTGTTTGCTTCTATTTCCTAAGAACCTCATGAATGAATGTTGCTCTCTCTCTCTCTCTCTCTCTGTCTCTCTCTCTCTCTCTGTCTCTCTCTCTCTCTCCCGTCCCCCTCTTACTTATTTATTTATTTATTTATTTATTTATTTATTTTGCAGTGCCAGGGATTGAACTCAGGACCTTGTGCTTGCCAGGCAACACTTATTCCACTAAGCTATCTCCTTGGCCCCTCTCTCTCCATTGTTTGTATCACTACACCATTGCAGGCCACCACCTCAGAGACACCAGCCCCTCCTTAGTGGCCTCCATGTCTTCTGTTGAGCTCTTTCCAACCCCACTCTGAATCCAGAACACTCTGAACCATGGATCTAGCATGATACTTCCCTAATTTAAAGTCATCAGTGGCTGTCAGTTGTCACCAGAATGAATTCCAGGCTCATAGATTTAACTCATAAAGCCCTGCATGATTCAGCAGCTCCTTCCTCCTCCCACAGCCTTGGTATTTGGCATTATTGCTTTTGCCCTAGTATGTCAGTTATGTGAGCTGTTTCCAGTTCCCCAAATGGCTTTTGCCTATTCTGATTCCTTTGCTTGAATCACCATCTCCAATTCCTTCATTAAATTTATTCTTCTTCTTCCTTTGGATCTCAATAGTCACATCTGAGATGCCTTCCCAAATCCTGAAGCAGAATTAGGAGTCCCTTTGCCCTGCTCCTAAAACCTCTGTGTCTCTCTGACATAGAACTAATCCACTGAGGTCTCTTTTCTCCTGAATATCTACCTCCCCTGGCTGTGAGCTCCTCTAGGCCAGCCCCAGCCCTCACCAATTGAGTGGATACTTAATAAATCCATGTAATAGGATTGAATTGGAAATACCCTACTATTGCTTTTTTAAAAGCCAGAAAACAGAATAAACTAGATGAATCTAATTTCTCCAGGACAGCTTTGTGTGTGGGCAAGGGGAGCATGAAATGTTTTTTTTTTTTCTCACACCATCCTCTTCCTGATGCCAACCCCCTCTTAACTGCATGTCTCGTGAGTCAACTTCAGACTGGATGAACTTGGCAGTGGCTGCCTGGCTACGAGCCCAACACCCGTGGGTGCCCAGGAATCATCCTGAAAGAAGCCACGCACCACCCGAGCAGTCCTGCACTCCAGCTCCTGTCATGGGGCACTGGAGACAGAAAGTAGCAGAGAGCAGAAGGTAGGTGACTCAGATACGCAGTATCTCTAGGACTTAGTCTCCTTCTTTAGGAAATGGAATCAATAATACCAGCCCCTATGGTTGCCAGGAAAATGGCTGATGCAGACCCCTCTGGGCACATTTTGCTTCTGCTCGAACCTTATTAACTGGCTTAGAATCACAAGGAAAGCTGAGGTGAAGAGAGTGAGGAACGGCACATCTTGGGTATGATCCCACTTTTGTGTAGCACAGATTGAAAGGTGCTCTGTCTATGTGCCAGATCATCCAAGTATCTGGGTCATGTTTAAATACCCTCATGGGGGGCTGGGGAGATAGCTCAGTAGAATAAGCACTTGTCTGGCAAGAACAAGGTCCTGAATTCAATCCCCAATACTGAAAAAAAAAAATCTGTCTAAAATAAATAAAATAAGCTTTAATTAAATAAATAAATACCCTCATGGGCAATGACACTGGGCACTGGCCTGTAATGGTTAAAAATGAGATGAGCAGTTCAACATGCACAGGAAAGTGTGTATGAAACAGAGAAGTGAGCTGAAACAGAGGACAGGGAACTGTGTTAAGTGATTTGTATGTACATTCCTGAGGTTCATAGCACTCCTGTGAGAAAGGTGTTATTATAGTTCCCACTTTACAGATAAACAAAGACAGAGGCAATTAAAGAACCATTAAGTCAAAGCCAACATGTGTATGCAAACACGTCTGATTCACAAATCTCTGATCTGCCCATGCTGTGCTCATGTCATTCTTTGGCCCTCCATGGATATCTTGGTTACTTTTCTCTCACTGCTGGGACAAAGTATCCAACATTTAAATTAAGGAAGGAAAGATTTATTTAGTTCATGGTTAGTGGAGCTTTCTGTCCACACTCAGCTGACTCCAAAGCAGACTGACACATGGCAGAGGGTAGCAGAAAACAGTAAAACGGCAAGAACAAATGGAAGGGGCAGCAGCAACAATGGCCACTGAGAGCAAGCCCGTCTCTCTTCTGTTGCATTCAAGCTATCCACCCCAGGCTGGGTGCAGCACCCACACCCACAATCTCAGAAGCACTTATAATCCCAGCACTGGATCATGAATTAGCCGTAAACTCAGGAAGTCTGCCCCATAACTGCATGAGGCTTTGGGGGAACAAATCGATACAAACCGTAACAATGGACTATCATGGCGAAAAGCCTAAGAACTGCTTTGCAGATTTCCATACCAACTGAGTTCCAATCTGGATCTGCAGTTGGAAAATATACACAGACCATAAGAAGGCAGGCAAAAAAATTGGAGCTTTATTTGACTTCTGTTACTTACAGAAGGTGCATTCTTAGATTCTAGGAGCTGATATCAGTTCCAGGAACATTTTTTGAGATGAAGCTTCTATTCTCCTCCTTTGATTTCTCCAGACTAAAGAACAAGTGTGGCTTCCTTGCACTAAATGATCTCTTGGGGCCACTCCTTTTCTATTTTTGCTCATTTTGGCCCCCATTTGTGCATATAGTAACCATAGCTAAGTCTCTATTTGAAATAGCTAGAGGCATTTGCTTCTCAAGTGGACACTGGCTGACCATTGCTTCTGCTCATCTGAACAGAAGTAATGTCAGTTATAGGACCAACCTAAGATGGCTTAGGCCTCTGTAGGCCAATAGAGATCCATCAGGGAAACAAAAACAAGTACAGTATCTGTAAGGCCAACACCAAGAAAGTAGGATAGATCAGTTTATTTCAATGTATGATGTTTTTACAATTGGTCAGTCCTTTTGTATTCTTATAGCTATGGTTATTTGATTATCTTCTTACAATTTGTTCTACATGGAAGAGTCCTTTGTTAGTCAGAATGCAACAAACTGTCATCCAATGGTCACTGACCACTGCACTCTTTTGATGTAGATTAAGAAAGAAAGTAGGATAGAAGTCAGAGGGCTGCCAGCAAGCATTCAATGTTAGGCATGGCTTGGAGCCCAATCCCAGAGGAGCCATGCACCACTGAAACTCAGCTCAAGGGCCATCATGCCAGCTTTGGGAAGGCTCAGAGCCTGTGAGGCAAGAGAGCATTTGTGCTGGCAGCTGAGCATGCTAGGATATAAAAGCTCATAGGTATCTTCTCCCTGCTTCCACCAGCTCTAGGAACCTATGTGCTCTTATCACTTTTCTCTCATTTTGAGAACTTGAAGGAGAACAGCTTTCATAATTGACGAATCTGCATCGGCTTTCCTTACCAGCTAGTTCTGTTGGTCCTAGTCACCCAAAGTCTCAGTCTCATTTATGAAATGAGAGTTGCCCAGAGTAGTGGTCCACACCTGTAATCCCAGCACTTGGAAGGCTGCAGCAGAAAGATTGTTGTGAGTTCAAGCCCAGCCTTGGCCACAGAGTGAGATCAAGTCCAGCCTGAACTGCATAATGAGATCTTGCCTCAAAATGACTAACTAAATAAATAAGGGCTATCATGCCTTCTGCATGAGTGCAAGGACTGTGTGAAATGTTGTGTATAAAACACCTAATTCAGCATCTGGCTTGTTGCAGATTTCAGTAACCAATCTCTTACTCTCTTCTTTCTGAATCATAAGCTTCTTTACTTAGTTATTTAACATACCCAGGATTTGTGTCTCTCAAGTTCCCCTACAAGGTCTAAGAAAATAAAGACTATGTCATAGTCTTCTGAGCCTTGTTTACAGCACCTAGTTCATTTAAAGAAAAAGTGTGCCTTTAGTAATACATAAACCTCTTCATTTATAAAAATAATAAGACAGGAAGAGAAAAGTGATGCTTCTCCCTTCAGCCTGAATATATTGCACTGTGAAAGACTAAAACTTTGTAATCTGCTCAATTTATTTTAGTGGAATTTTCCCCACATCTCTCCTTCCTTTCCTCTATTCCTTTTTCTCATGAATATTTATTTTCCAGGCTCGAAAACACAAAGATAAATAAAATAGAGTTCTTGCCCCAAGGAGTGCAGAGTCTAGTGGAGGAGATGCCGTGTAGATAGATGACAACGACCCACCAGTGCATGCACGGAGCATCAACAAATACACCAAGAGCACAGGACGTACCATAAAAGAGGGAAGCACAGTAATCTGGAAGCCAGAGGAAATCTGGGGAGCCAGAAGAGGCTTCCTGGAAGAAACTGTGATATTCACATGCTGTGTACTGACAGAACAGAAAGGAAGGCCATGCAGGACAGAGACCAGAGGCCATCAGGAAAGGAACTCAGCCACTAGAGCCAGGCAGGCCATGGTCCCGAGCCCTCTCAGCTGTAATCTGGGATGATGCACAGACATTGTGGGAAGTGGCATGATACCTAATACCTGCTAGACAAGGCCACCGATGGGCACAGTGATCATACAGGAAGGACCCTGTATGCCAGGGAAGATCACGTTCCTCCTGCAACCACTGTGATGATGCCCTGACCCGAAGCTTGATTCTAAACTCATTTTCATAAAAGCTCAGTTTGAAGCATGTGACACTAAATATCTTTTCAAAATTATTTTTAGAGTAGCTTATTTAGATTTGTGGGGAAAATGAGCAGAAAATGCATAGTTATCATATATACACACACACACACACACACACACACACACACCCCTCCACACAGAGTTGGTCCTGTTATTAACATGCTGCATTAGTGCTACTATTGATAACAATGGCTACTTTATCACTGACAAAACGCCTCTTGAAGACGCTTTGCTGGCTTCAGCATGTGGAACAGCTCCCCCTCTTTCTCAGTGAAACACCTCTCTGAGCAGAACTCACAGCTAATTATGATATGTTTTTTTTAAAAAATAGTGACTAATGAAGGCCCCTGCCCCCACTTCAACACACTCTCTAGGTTAGAACCACCCAGAACACAGCAGGTCAAGATATGCCCTATTTTCAAGATATCCCTCCTCACAGCACACATCTCACTGCACTTTTAGATTTGGGACACTACAGCACAAGAAGAAACAAACCATCCCTGACTTTCTTTTTCTCTTTTCAAACTGAGCAAGTCCCTGAACTTGTAAAACATGAATGCAAAATTATGAAAAACAACCTTAAGTGAAAACTCTAGTTATTAAAATGTATGGGGATTAATTATTGATCTGATGATATGCTGAATAAAAAGAGACATGCTTGGATAAACGGAAATCTTTTTAAAGTCATTAATATACATGTGTTTATTTTTCCTTATTGACACTGGAAACTGCAGAAGGGCCATATTGTCTAACAAATTAGAAGGGGTGACAATGCCATGCTCAGCCTGATATGCGATGTCTCCCTGCTCAGACTTATTAATTTCTGCCAAATTAAAATGAGAATGCCCTCCCACTGCAGGCTCCAGGAATGTGTAATGTAAATACAAATATCATTAGGAGGACCTTGCCTTTGGGCAACCGCTGGGAGAGGCCACACACCAGCCTGGTAGGAACTTCTAGGCACTGCCAAAAGGGGGGGCTCTTCTAGGACTGCTGGCACACTGGTGCTTTTCCTGAAAGAGTACCCCCACATCTGCCCTTCTCTTGGCTTTCCCAGGGTGAGTCCTCAAGCCTGCATCACTGTCCAGCAACTTCATTCTAAAATTTTTACCACTTTAACCTAACCTTGCTTTTTCCATCCAATAAATTGGACCTCCTAGTGCCAACAGACCTTAGATCCTGACAAGTGGAAACCATGGAGTTAGGCAGACACAGTTTTCTGGCCATGTGATTCTGAGCCATGCAACCTCTCTGAGCCTTGGTTTCATCAGTAAAATCAGGAACAATGTCATATAAACTTCGTGGGATTATTTGAGGACCAAATAGATAATGCATAAAAAGCACCTAGAGTTTGAGCTAGCAAGGTCTTTAGGAACTGTATTGTTATTATTGTCCTTCCTCACAATCTTTAAATTAAATTACATGAAGTATATGAGAACAATAAACATAATGTCCCTCACAGTATTTTTTCAAACTAAAAACAACTACAACAACAATAACAAAAAGCTCTCCAGTCTCTTCTCCCCTTTTCACAAGTAGGTAGATAGTGCCACTGACTTTTGCCTTTTTAATAGTCACAATAGTGCTGGGTGTGGTGGCGCATGCCTATAATCCCAGCATTTGGGAAGCTGAGGCAGGAGGATCAGTGCTGGTTCAAGACCAGCCTGGGCTACAAAAGTGAGCTCAAGGCCAGCCTGAACTGCATAGCAAGACCCTGTCTCAAAAAGACAAAAAAAAAAAAGTCACAATAGTTATTTAAATTGAATTCTTTATCAGATATTTACAAGACAACCAATTTACATATCAAAAAATGATATAAAAGTATGAATTATAACATAGACAACAATATGAAGTGGGCATAAAACAAAGCTGAACTGAACAGACAAGAAATTTCTCTTTTATTTATTAATGCTAGCTCAAGCACTGTTAAAGAAAGAAAGAACTGTGTTTAGGAGAACCACAGGGCCTTCAACTGAAGGCTGAATTACATAGTATTGTATCTCATGTGCGGAAAAAGAAGACTAATTTATACACATACACACACACATACACGCACGCGCGCACACACACACACACACACACACACACACACATTGTAAAAGGCTACAGTTTCACTCTTGGAACTTCACTCCAGCCTCCTTCTAAACAAATCTTGACACACCCCAAGCAAAGAGAATGACCTAGAAGAGAAACAATGATATAAGAAGTCCTTAGGGAAAAAAAAACCAAGGAGACTGATGAGATAGCTCAGTGGACTAAAGAGCCTCCTTAGGCAAACTCAGGTAAAGCACAAAGACCATGGTTCGATCCCTGGCACCACATGCCATACCAGAGTCCAGGTGTGGTGGCACATGCCTGTAATCCCAGCACTGGGGAGGCTGAAAACATGAGAGTCATTATGAGTTTGGGCTGTGTGGCGAAATCCAGTAGCAACAAAGCACATTAAAAAAAAAAAAAAAGGAAGAAAAGTCTACCTAAGTCCTGGGCCACCCACTTTTGACTACATACTCTTCAGCTTTCTGCAGAAATCTTGAGTTCAGGGTCTTGGCCTCAGCTATTTTGGGAGTAGTTGTAATTGCCCTGTTCATATGAAATTTCCATTCTGCAATGCCACATGGTGAGGCCAGTCTCTGTGTGGCTTCTTCCAGGAAGCCTTCCCAGAACACACCCTACATCTGGCTTTGTACTCTGAGTTCTGCTATTTTTTCAGTTCTGGTTTTCTCCCACCTTTAAAGGAGTACTTGGAGGGCAGAACCTGAGTTTTATTCAGGTCCTGAGCTTTGGGCCCTGGGCTCAGCACAAGATTCAAGCAAAACGACTAACATTGGCCAGGCATTTCCTATGGGTCTGGTCCTGGGCTGAGCAATTCACAGTCTCCTTTAACCTCACAGCGCTTCAGCTAGTTAGGAGAGTTGTCACATAGTCTTACAGATGAAGAAACATGGGCAAGTCAAGCCTCATGCCCAGAGGCACACAGCTGGGCCCCAGTGAGATTCAGGTCTGTCTGATGACACATTCTCAACCTCTCTCAACCAGCCTCACTCTCAACCGCCAATTCTTACAAAAGATGGTGAGGGAAAGAGGGGTCACTTTTCTTGTCCCTTTCAGCTTTGGCTGGGGCAAAGACATTAGGTAGGAAACTGCTCTGAGCATCCAAAGGGAAGGTGACAGTAGCCTCACCTGGGCAGAGGGAAGGCAGGGAGTTGTGAAAGAGGCTTAGCAAGGCCCCTGTGCAGATCTGTTTACTTGCTGAAGGAGGGAGCAGCACAGGAAAAGGAAGGATGAGTAGACAAGTGGGACACTGCTAACAAATGTAGCATTGTATTACCACTTTCTCATCATTGGAATAGACAACTAACTTCATGCCAAGCACCAAACCAAGTCCCCTGTGCACACTGTCCTAGTTTTGGCCTCACAGTGACCCTGTAAGAAGGTACCATTATTCTCATTT
>PVKN010034670.1:0-11770 GCA_004027915.1 Capromys pilorides
CTAGGCCGATGGTAGTAGCAAAAAGTTTAAGCAATCTCAGTATGCAATAGGGATTATTATAAAGGACAAATTCTATATCTCAGATACAGTATTATTCATAGGAAATGTGAATGTTTAATGTGTTGAATAAGCATAAGTGGCCAGTAGGTTTATGATTTCAGTTTAAAATGTTACTATACTTCATTGTCAAACCTTTAATTTATTTTTTAAAATTTGTTTTTAATTGACCCATGACAATTGTATATATTTATGACATATAATGTGTGCCTTTTTTAATTTTAAAGAGAATAAAAAAAATACAGAATTTTAAAACAAGATGATAGGAAGTTAACAATGGTTGTCACATTGCATATTAATATCTTCAATGTAGTTGTTCAGATTGCCAGCTATAGGCATTCAAAATTGATCAGACAATTAGGCATTAACTGTTCCTTTCAATAAACCAATAGAAATTAGTAGTATAATTATCTATTCTCTATCCATCCATCCATCCATCCATCCATCTGTTCCCCCTCCTTTTTTCTCCTTTTCCCCATCCAGTTGTTTTCTTTTGAGCAATTTCTTTACCTTTTGGATTTCATGTACTCTAAGTTTCTTAAACTAGGGGGACAATATAATGTTTACACATGTTGGTCTGTTTTATTTCACTAATGAATATGGTCTGGGTTGCATCCATTTACCTATACAAGCCTCCAGTTTATCTTTCTTTATACTCTATTGTTTAAAAATACTACATCTTTTTTTATCCATTCCTCAGCTGATGTGCATTTGGGTTCTTTCCAAGAGTCAGCTATGACAACTTGTGCTGCTATAGATGAGTGCACATGTATCACTGTGGCAGGATGTTTTCAGTTCTTATGGAAAAATACCCAGAAGAGAAATAGTTGGGTCAAGTAGGATGTCTAATCCTGGTTTGTTGAGGAATCTACACATGTAGTGTGGTTTTGATACACATATACATTTTATAATAAACAAACCAGTATACTTAGGATATCCATCATCTCATAAATTTATTTTTTGGGGGAGAAGAACATTCAAAATACTCTTAACCATAGTCATCATACTGTATATGGGAACACCAAAACTGTAACTTTGTATCCATTGACAGATCTCTCCCTCTCTCTTCCTTATATCCTTCCCAGCCTCTAGAAATCACTGTTCAATTTTTCTTCTCTGATGTCAGCTTTTTTTGGTTCCAGGAGTGAGCTCATGTACTTTTTCTTTATATGCCTGGCTTAATCCATCGTTGATCCTTGTTGCTGAAATAGTTTATTGTTGAAAAAGTGCTTTAACTTCTGGAAAATCAGAAAACTCAAATACATAAAGGAAACATTTCTGAGCCAGTCCCCTTCACTGTAGATACAACCTTCTCCGTTCAAATCAGGACAGAGATGCTGGCTTTATGTAGCCCCTTGGGTCAGGAATCAACATGGCAAAATTCTCCTCTCTTTTCCACCAAAGGTTACTGCTTAACCAAACACAGGCAAGAAACTGTCAATGTTAAGGCTCTCCACCTCCTAACTAGCAAGAGGGCATGCTGGCTGTTGGTGGCACCCCCACATGCACAGCGCTGCAGAAGACCGAAGTTAGAAATGAAGGAGCACGGAGTTCAAAGTGGCAGGAGACAAGAGATTTTTAATAAAAGTAGAGATGATGGGAGGAGGTTCAGGAAGAAGTTAGGAGGGCTACAATTGTTCTTCCATGACCTAAGAGAGCTCTTTTCCTCTTTCTGGGCCTATTACCCATCCGTGCATGAGAAAATTAGGTAGGATGACTACTGGGGTTCTAGTCAACTGACTGGCTTTGATTCCATAGATTGGAAATGAAAATAAGGGAGATCATATGGTAGGTCCTAGAGGGGACAGTGAAGAGAGCCAATTAGATGAGTAGAGTGGGGGTACTGTTTAGATATCTCATGTTCTCTAAAAGAGATGGACATAGAACACAGACATAGAAAATAGTGGATGTGACAGGTAGCTAGGGCAGGTTGGATGTGGCAAATCATTTGTGAAAGAGGCATCCATAGTACAAAATGACAAGAATTTGAATTGGTTAGTCTTGAGCTTGAAGATTTCCCATCTATAAAACTGCCTACAGTAATTATAAGGAAGGATGCTGGGAAGAGCACCAGAGACAACCTAGAACTTTGTAAATGCTCAAACTCTCAATGGAATTCAACAGTCATTAGTTACTAGCTCACTGTTGGGCAGGAAGAACCAGTGCTGCTCTCCTTCAGCAGCAGAGCGGTGGCTGTCCTGTATGTAGGACCACTTCCCTTTCCTCCCAGTGGTATGGATGTATGAGGGACACGCAACATCTACAAGAATCAAAGAGCACAGTTGGGAAATTCTGGTTTGTAAACTCCTGATGGGCCAGGTAATGTGAGTTGTATTCTGATAACTTTAATGCTGTGCCCTTGGGCAAGTCTTCACTTGTTTGATCTTCATGTATAATTTGGGGAGTAATAGTATCCACTTCACAGCTTGACCAGTGTGAAAAGGAGAGAATGTGGGAACCTCAACAAGTACACTGCAGACAACACACATGTGACTGGCATCAGAGCCTCAGGATGCTGCCCTCACCCCAGGCTATCATCCAGGCAAGTTAGCCACATTCACCCACACAGGGAGGAAGACCTGCACCATAGACTCCTGTTTGCCTTTACTATTATGCACCACATGGAGAAGAACTGATTCTCCAAGCGCTAGAATTACTGCAGATAAGTTCACTTCTGGTGCGTGCTCCTGTTTTCCCCACTCCCTAGTTTAGAAACTGTACAACCTCCAGTGGGCAACGCTCTGCTCTCAGCTATATCTGTACAGGAGCTAGGAGCCAACCAGGCAGCAGCTGGAAGTTCATGATAAGCAGGCCTCTGCAGCTTGCCCAGATCTGTGAGGGCTTCTGTGTAGAGGCCTAGGACTCACTGCAGCCCATCTTAGAGGGCTCTTCATAAGCATGGTCATACTAGCCAAAGATTTAGCACTTTGCAGGGGTGAGCAGCTGATGTGGGTCACAGTATAACTAATCCCATTTGTCCTAAACCAAGCAGGTTTTTCTGAAAAAGATGACCTTCCCAGAAAGATAAGCCACAAATTCACTTATTTTACTGGATAGTAAAATTTCACAGTGCTAAGGAAAATGACATTCAACAGAATTACATTTGATGCCCTCATTTTGTAGAACTCCTTTTTGGTATGGTGTCTAAATTAAATACTATTATAACACAAATGCAGGTGACAAATTATAGATAGAAGTTTCATTCTCTAAAGAAGCCCAGAATGATACAATAGTGCAGTATGAAGCCCACAGGGAACTTCCAAATTCAACATCCCAAACTTGCAAAGTAATAGCTAACATTTACAAAGTATGATTATAAAATAGTGAATACTTAAAAAGTCAAAAAATTATTATAGTAAGACTGTGTTTATGGCAATTTCTATTAAAGACATTACAAGTTCTCTTTCACTAGACTTGGGAATGAGGGACTTCTTGTTCTTCCCCGACGTTAAAATGATCATCAAAGGTAAATGTTTTCAATCAGTTCAGGACAGAGGCAGCCATGAGCGTGCCACTAGACATGAAGGACTTCCAGAGCTGCTACATAAAGCAGTAGGAGTGCTAGGTGTTCAAAACCAGGGAGAGTCCCAAGGGGGATTAATGGGAATGTTTTACTGTGATAAATTTTTAAAAATTGAAACATTCACTGTACACTTAGTCACGTGATTATGTGCCTAGTACAGTCTTTAAGAGCTTGGCATATACTACTGAAATTCTTCTAATTGTCCTATGTAATAGAACGATGATCCCAGTTTCAAAAGCTGAGGTGCAGATTACTTTTCCTAAAGTCATATAGGCTATTACACTCTTAAATCTGTGTTCTTAGTTCATTAATGTGAGCCCTTTGGCTACCGAATCGAGTTTTAAAAGTTATTTGACTTATTATTTAGATTAGACCAACAGGTAACTAACTATAAGAAGTGGTTAGTGGCACAAAAGGGCTAGGATATATGGAAGGAGATCTCTTCTAGCTTGGAAGGTAGGCAGGGGGTAAAGGTTTTACTTGGATCAGTGGTGTCTGACTCTGGCCTTGAAGGTTAAAGCAACTATATTGAGAGTACATAGGAGCTTAGTTCATACGTGAACAAAACTAGTGACTCAGAAAACAGAGAAACAAGTCTTAAATAAGATGTACACTACCATTGCAACCTGCAATATCCCCCAAGGCGTAGGCGGTAAAGACTTGGTCCCATGTCCACGGCGCTACTGGCAAGTGGTCGAGCTTAGTACTGTACATGCAGCCTAGGAAGAAATGAGGTCACAGAGTGCATCCCCCTGAAGGAGGTCTAAAGACCTTGGTCTTCTCTTCTCCAGGCTTCCTAGCTGCCACAGGTGAACAGGGTTCCTCCTTGTGCTCCTGCTGTGATGTACTGTGCCGACACAGGACCAGAGCAACAAGGTTGAGGGACGATGGACTACAATTTTTGTGAGCCAAAGTAAACATCTCTTCCCTTTGAATATCTATTCTGCCACTGGAACAGTAAGCTGACACAATACAAACAGCATGTGTGGCAGTATCCCCTCTTAATGTCAACATTCCATTTTTTTTTTTTTTAAGGGCAGAATATATTTATTGGGGGGAAAAAAGCTCCTGTCCATGAGGACAGAAGGGGGAACCAAGCAGGTTACCCTCCTCAACATTCAATTTAGTTTTAACTTCTGGTTTGGGTATCTTATCTACCAGTACAAAAATAACCATGGAGGCTATAAGCTTTTATTCTTTCTATGCTAAACATCTTTTATTGTCATGTTGCAGTGTGAGAACATGAATCATCTTTGTAAGCAAAATAAGCTAAGCACTCTTGCTATGAATCCAGCCAAGTCTGCCCACTAAACATTTTATTAACATAGGACAGTGAACACTGACTCTAGACACTACTGAAACTCTATTCTCATTATACTATAAAGTCAAAATACCAGGTGTGCTGGCACACACCTGTAATCCCAGCATTCTGGATGCTGAGGCAGAAGGATTGCTAGGAGTTCAAGGCCAACCTGAACTACATAGTGAGATCCTGTCTTAAAAGAGAGAAAAAAAAGTCAAACTTTTTTTTAGTGCTGGGGATTGAACAAAGGGCCTTGCACATACTAGGCAAGTGTTCTACCAAATTAACCAACTTTTAATCATGATATAACAGTCAAAACCAGTTGAGGTACAGTATGAGTCAGAATTTACAGGCAAAACAATGATAATCCAGAGAAAATATTATGAGCATGGTAATATTTGGAATGATCATAGAATAAGGTTTTTCAAAAAATTTTTTTAAAAGTACACAGGGAGGTGTTACATACAGGAAGGTAGTTCGGATTCAAGACACAAGTGTATTTTTAAAACATCTCTTCTGGTATCAAAACTGGGTTTATAATCCATAAAAACGCCAGTGAATGTGCCATAAACAACTTTAAAAGAATCTGATTATATTAGCAGTTTTGTGATATACTGGTAGAGCTGTTCTGTAAATGCTTCAGATGAGAATTTCTCCATCACTCTGGCTCTTCCGGCCAGGCCCATTCTAGCTTTTAAGGAGGGCTCATGGATGAATTTTTCTATTGCTTCTGAGAAGTGCACTGGGTCAGGCTCACACAGAAAGCCTGTGATGCTGTGGACAACGGATTCCAAGGGCCCACCTGAATTGACAGCAATGACTGGACACTGCATGTACATGGCCTCCAGAGGGACGATGCCAAAGTGCTCGTGGCTCGGTGTGTAAAGCACACAGGTACAGCCATGGAGGAGCGAAATTTTCTGTCTGTCTGAGAATGACCGCAAGAAGGTCACATACTGGCCAAGGTCAGATTGTTGGACCATCTTCTTCAGTTCCTGATAGTGTTCCACGTTCTCCTGGACTCTTTCATCATAGCCACCCGCCATGATCAGATGAACCCTTTCCCAGTCCTGAGAAGTTAATCTTGTTCGTAGCTGTACTAAGGCTTCTAGTGCCAATTTCAGATTTTTCTTCCTTTCATATCTGTTAATAGAGAGGAATAGAAATTCTTTTCCCTCAGGGACTAGACCATCAAGTTTTTCAGGAACAGCTGAATCAAAGCTGGTGACATTCAGAGATGGGTAGAGAACATCAGGGTCTCTATGAGACAAGGACTTGAAAGTTTCCTTAAAAATTGTAGCTGTGAACTGGCTGTTCACCAAGATGCAATCTGCCATGCCTGTAGTATACTCCTCTATCCAGTCAATTGGAGTCCTGTACAGCTGTTTAAGAAAAGAATCTCTCTTGGTGAGAAGCAGATCTGGGAAGTGACAGTAAAATAGGATTTTCTTCCGTCGTCTGGCCAGCTTGAACACCGGGATACAGGCAGACACCTGGCCAAAGACAAATTAACAGGAAATAAAACTGTTAAACTTCAATCCATCAGAAGCACATACCCACCCTGCCTTATGTGGGGGCTCCTCATGGGCAATGTCTAATTCTCCTCTGCATTGTTCCCCTACACCCAGAATAATGACTACTACAGAAGGTTGGCAGACATGTGTAGGACATGTTACAGGCTGAGAACTTTAAGCCTAGTGACTTTTGCTTGGACAGTGTGGCCCAATAGAAATAAAATAAAAATATAGTAACATTAAGGTTCTTCTGAGAACAAAACTAATTTTAGTATGCTTTACTAAAGCACTTTCAAAATATAATCATACTAAAATATCTTAATGAAATACTTTGTTTTTTCATATTTAACCTTTAAAATCAGCTTATATTTTACAATTTAGCATATCAGTTCAGTCTAACCATATTTTAAATACTCAAGAGGTACAATGGGCATCATATTGGGAAGTTCAGCTCTGGAATCTGGGACCTTCTAAAGAACTGATTTAGCTCCTCTTAAGGAGCTAACAAAAGAATTAGTTTAGACTCTGTAGTAAGATTTCTAGGATTTGAATTTTAGTTCTAATGGTGTGATCATGAATAACTAATCTAATCCTTGCTGGGGAGGGGGCTGGGGTTTTGGCTCAGTGGTAGAATGCTTACCTAGCAAGCTGGAAGCCCTGGGTTCAGACTTTGGCACCAAAACAAAAAATAAACCTCTCCTAATCCTCACTAGGCTTCAATGTATGTAAAATAGTAACAACAGCAGCTTGAAAAACCCACAGTTTTTGTGATTATGAAATGTACTACTGATACGTGCAAAACTTTAACATACTTTATGTGCTAAGTAATTATTACCTACAATGGTTATTAAGTATGATTTATAGGCTCACATATCTAGAGTCTATGCTATTGGGAACCTTTACAAATTATGTGAACTCTAGCTCTTTAAATAATACGCAAAGAAGTTCTGTTTTAGGGATACTGTGCAATTTATACAAGGCTACATAATAAAATGGTTATGGAACTTGAACTCAGCACTCCTATTTCCAGGTCCCCACTTTTTTCTCTACCCAGTACATCTTAGCTGCTTCCTGTTTACTGACGGACACATTCAGAATGTTTGACAAATATTTCTTTCTTTTTTTTTTTTCCAGGGAGATCAAACTTAGGGCCTCAAGCTATTTTTTGAGACAGCATCTTGTTAAGTTGCTACATTGCCCAGGCTTGATTCAAACTTGTAATCTTTCAGCCTCAGTCTCAAGAGCACTAGAATTACAGATGTGTGTCACCATACTCAGCTGAACATCCACATTTCTTAAAAAGAAATGGATTTTTTTCTTTTTAAGATGATCAAGAGTAACTCAGAAGTCACATTTTAATAAACACAGAGGAAGGGACAATACTAGTTCTACATATCAGTTTGGCAGTAATTAAAATGGTAAATAACATCCAGTGTGGAAAAGAAGATATGAAAAACTCTAGAAAGCAAATCTGGCAACTTCCACTGATATTTAAATTAAACTACCCTTTGACTCACAGCTTTATTTCTAGGAATTTACTCCAATGACAAGCTTGCAGAAGTGCAAAACAAAAAAATATAAGGATATTGATAACAAAATTGATGTATACAGACACTAATAGTCAATGTTACTGTCCATATGCAGAAGAATGCATGAATCATGGCATATTCAAACAGAAGTGTATTTTGTAGCCATTAAAACAAAGTGAAACTCTAATACTGATACATAATGATGGCCCAAATACAATTGTTTCGCAGACTAAAGTATACAACAGAAAGTATGTCACAATTCCAATTATGTACACAGATGTATCCATAAACACACACGTTAGGGTAGCTAATTTCTAGGATAAATTCAGGAATGACTTGACAATGGCTATCTTCTGGGTCTTTTACACTATCTTTTTGGGATGAGACTTTTACATTGCACTTTTTCATACTCTCTAAATTTTATTGCTGGGTAAATGTTACTTTTTAAAATAAAACATTGGAGGTTGGAAAAATAAAACAATCTAAAATGTTAATAGGGCAGATCCGAGGTACAGATCAAGGTACAGGACTTGAACTTTTCTCCATTGGGGAACCATGTTAAACCTTTAAAAAGGATGTGACGAGTTTAGTTTTGCTGTTTTTAATACCTAACGCTATCATGAGTACTGGGGTAGTTTGTAGTTTCGCTAGAAACACTACTGACAGCAGGATGTTAATGACCTGAAGGTAAAGTTCACAAAAATAAGGAAGGCAGCATATAAGTTTCTCAGATGTAAAAGATAACAGCAGCCGATTGCTAATGCTAGCATTCCTTGAGTTGGGCCTGAAGTCTCATCTGCTTTAATTACGTGACGACCCAGTTAAAGAGCAATGTCTGGGACCCATCTGAAAGCTCCCAAAAAAGGGGGACAGGGCCGCAATTTGCAACTTTAGGGTCCGTGCTAAATTCGACAGGTGGATTCACTTCAGTGGACTCCTGCGGGCCAGTCCCGACCTTTCGGAACCGCGGAGCGCAGGGGTCTCCCTTAGAGGCCCCGAGGCTCCCTCACCTGGTCACACACCACCACGTCGAACTCCTCGTCGGCGAGGAAGAGCACGTACAGCGCCAGGAAGACCATGCGCACGTAGGCGCACACGGCGGCGCCGCGCCCGCCCCAGCCCAAGGTGCGGGGCAGCCAGTCCCCCGCGCAGCGCACCGGCAGCTCCCGGCTCTCTGCGAAGCAGTGGCCAGGGTCATAGTGCGCCGTCCAGATTGTCACGCGACAGCCCCGCGCCTGCAGCGCCAGCGCCGCGTCCAGCACCAGCCGCTCGGCGCCGCCCACGCCCAGGTCTGGGTGCAGGAACAGCACCGACGGACCGGTACC
The DNA here is from genome assembly GCA_004027915.1 of Capromys pilorides. NCBI lineage: Eukaryota > Metazoa > Chordata > Mammalia > Rodentia > Capromyidae > Capromys > Capromys pilorides. The sequence goes on from PVKN010034670.1 coordinate 9,252, forward strand.
AGCCTTCCGATCTGAGTCCTGTCTTTCGCCCATGACCCTGGAGCCACTCCAGTGTCCCACGCCCCACAGGGCTTCCGCAGGCTCCGCCCCCAGATTCCTTCTGACCAGTTAGGGCGGACACCGCTCCAAGACGCATGCGTCAGTTAGGCCACATCAGCGTAAATCTATGGGGGCTTAATAATTGCCGAAGATAATTTATCGTCTGACCTTGGTTATAGTCTCCTTTTTGGGAAGGACTGAGTCATACGAAAGACAGTGCGGTCCAGAGAGATGAGACAAAAGGGCTATAGTTTCTACTCATCGGCTGGTTAGGTCTCCTTCAGCAAACTTTCTACAGGCATATAGTGGGACAACCCAGGGGTCCTGGAGTCAGCAAGGACCCTGCCAGCGGGTCTGGGGGCGGGGCTTGAGCCGGTGTCTCCAGGCGCCGGTCCTTCTGTGGCGCGGTAACCTCTCTGTGTTTAGCTGTATCGCTTTGCACTTCTCCGACCTCCATCATGGTACATGGCCTCAGCCTTCCCACTCTGGTCCCTCCTGAATTGTGCCTTGTGCTTTAACACTTTCTGTTGGGCTTCCTTGTTTCCTCAGCTTTTGGGGAGGGTGCTGGCGGGGGGAGGCGGGGGAATGGGCCGCGGGAACGGGGCCGCGCCGCTCACCGTCTGTCTCTCCCTGCTGTAGCCCGGTCCGACTCCCAGTGGCACTAACGTGGGCTCGTCGGGGCGTTCTCCCAGCAAGGCAGTTGCCGCCCGGGCTGCGGGATCTACGGTCCGGCAGCGGTAAGAATCCCCGCACCATGTTAGGTTGCAGACGGGAGATGGGGCCCAAGAATTCCTCAGCCCAGAGAAGGAGACCCCAGATCTTAAGACTCACAAGGGCAAGATGGATGTGAGGTGATGTGGCCGGTGGAGACATCATTTCCTTTGCTCAGTTTTGCTCTTCTAAAGTCGGGCCGTGGTGGCGCAAGCTTGTAGTCCCAGCACTTGGGAGGCTGAGGCAGGAGGATCGATGCGCGTTCGAGACCAGCTTGGGCTGCTACAAAAAGTGAGCTCAAGGCCAGCCTGAACTGCATAGCCAGACCGTGTCTCCAAAAGACCAAAAAAGGAAAATTAAACTTGAAAGTCAGTGACAAGCTATGTCTTTAAGCTGGAGTCTTTGAACCTGAGCTTTGCCTTATTTCCAGCAAGAAGTACAGAACATAACTGTTTAACATACCATCTCTGTGACACCGTAGTTTTCCCTTCCCAAATTTATCTTATTTCCAGATGGTACTGCTGTACATTCATTTGCACAAACCCAGAAACTTCAGCGTCGTCTCAGATTTCTTAATCCACAGGGATACGTTAAATTCTGCACGAAAACGTTTTCACGAGTTTTTTCCTTCTTCATTTCTGCTGCCCCAGTTTGCTACCTCTCTTGTTCAGGACATTTCCAGTCCGCCATTCAGCTGTTACTTTTCAGCTTTATTTCTCTGTTAGATTCTTGTTGGCAAGTTTTACAAGGGGATGTGGAGATCACAGCTCTAGGTAGAGTTGTCTCCTTTTTCTTGTGATTCAGTTAGCTTAATAGTGAGCTTAAAACTTTTTCTGAACTCACTGGCCTACCAGCCTGGCTGTCCCTAGTCTTAATTCCCATTTATTTTGTAAGACACAGCCCATGGTTGTTCCCTCTGGAGACTCCTAATCTGCAGACTACATTGGTTTTGGTCTTTGCTTTTGCTCCCAGTAGCATTTTCTTTTGTGTTGCTATAGAGTCATTTATGCTTGTATGTTTATGGTCTCCGCTAGACTTTGATAAAATGCATCGGTCCTGCCTATCTCCAGGTTCTCTTGTAAGTCCTAGTGCGTTGAATTATAAATGAATCAATGGAATAACCCTTTTGTTTTGGGATTTTTGAAGAACCTAGTAAGGTTTTATTTAGAGAGGAGAAGGCTTTGAAGGGATAGAAGAATAACCTTAAGAATGTGAAGAGGTTTTTTTGTTTTGTTTTTTGAGGCAATCTCTCTTTTCAGGCTGGCCTCAAACTTAAGGTTTCTTCTGTCTCAGGATTATAGGATGAGGCTTTTCTTCTTGGCTTCAATTGAATATCTAAATTTCTAAGCATAATCTGATAGTGGTGATTTGAGTATACATGAAACAGAATGCAGCTCAGAGAAGGAAATTTTGAACAAAATTACCAGAAATGGTGTAAGGTACCTTGAATGATTATAGGTTTCTTCTCACTGAGCTGTTCCAGGAAAGTGCCCAAGGCTGTGGTTTGGACCTTATGCTCCTGGAGTGTTTCCTTGGTGCTAGACTGAGATTCTTTGCTGAAATTTTTTTCCTGAAGACATGCATATTTCCTTGGAGGAATGGTTCTGGTTAAAGAGAAGTGGTAGTATTGAGGCTTAGAAATTTGGCTGTGTGAGAATTTTAAAGAAAATGAAAACATATGTTTATCAGTTGTAATTATAACCAAATAGCGTACATAATACAAATGGAATAACCAATAACAAGTGAAACAATGGCTAGGACCTTTAAAG
>PVKN010034671.1:0-11792 GCA_004027915.1 Capromys pilorides
AGGAAAAATAACATATAAACGTACTTAAAAATTAATGTTTAATTTTAAAAGACTTGAAACTATTAAAGGTATTTAACAAAGTTAAAAACATGTATCAATGTAAATTTTCAGCTAGGTCCACATAGGAGTTAGGTTATCTATCAAATATCCAAAGACATATAAAAATACACATTTTTCAAATGGTATTATGAGGTTTTCACAATTTGTGGCTAAAACCAGATGAGGATTATACGAAAAGGATAAACAGCCAGCCAGTTTTTAAAAACATTTTTAACAGACAAATATCCTGAGCAGATATCTCATCAAAATAGCTATAAAAATAGAAAAGGATATGAAAATATATTCAACGTCATAAACCTTAGGGTACAGCAAGTTTAGAAAGGGAGAAATCACTCACACCTCTTAGAACAGGCAAAGCAAAGCAACACCAGATGCTGAGGGGCATGTAAAGCAGCGAGAACTCCATAACTGGATCTGGACCCAGATGTATAAAGACACGTCCCCTGCCTCTATGTGCTCAGAAATCCCTCATTAACTATCCTAAGAAGAATGTAAGGAAGAAGCATCTTCTTTTCTGTTGGTCAAATTCTGCAGGAAAGCAGTCTTTGACTTACAGGCCCACCCTGAGTGTTTCTGTCTTTGCCTGTGCAGCTTCCCCTACGCCTTCTCTGATCACCACTCTCACCAGCTCTTTTGTCACTTTTGTTCTGTATGAGAAGAGTGCAGCTGAGCAACAGCCCTTTCAGATTTTCTGATGACCAGCAGAATCGGTCACAGACTCTTGACTGAGTCACTTTACTTCTCACTGCGTCTTCCTTCCCAATGTAACTCAATTTTCCATGCAATGTTCTGGGGAAATGAACGCAGTGAGGGCCCCTCTCTTTTAAGAAACCAAGACTGGGCCTGCGTCCTGCATCACAGCCCCTCAGCTCTCAGGTCTTCCACAGCCAGAAGGCTGTGGAGCACAAGCAGAGCATTTGAGTCCGTGAGGCTCTGTGGGATCAAAGTCCGTTAAGTTCTCTGGAAGCCGTGCCCCTTTCTTTGCATAAAAATCAGCTGAGCAAGTCTTTGTTTTAGGAGTTTCCAGTAATTAAGGCGTGAATGATTCATGTGGCTCGACACACCATGTAACCGCATGGCAGGATATGATGGACAACTTCCTGTCTGCCTTTTGCTCTGAGTGCTGAGGGCTTTGAATCATTTTTCAGAGCAGACTTATCCCCCTCCTCACTTTGTCATCTGTTAAGACACCCAGCCATGGCCCCCATTCCCCAACACCATTTCCGATGTTCCCAAATGCCCCAACCACAACTATGCTGCAAAGATTTAACCTTGACTGTCTGCGTCTGGCTGTGTACACATACAGCTTTTTGTCAGCTTGCTTCAAGGACTCTACTTTATGGCCAGAACACCCTGACCCAGGGACACTTTATGACTCCTCTTCCCCATTCCTGCCTGCCCAAAACACCCTGGTCCAGCGAAGGATACTTTATGATTCACCTTCACCCATTCACACTTGCTCGTTGCTCTATGAAGTCCCTCCCTTCCCAGCCATCATTGCTGATCAGGTCCGCTGAGCAGCCTGGCAATGTTAGCTGCCCTCAATAAACTGCTCCTTTTGTGCCAGTTAACATGAGTGTGGTCTTGTGTGGGTTCAAGGGTGCCTTTTTGCAGTCAGTTTTTCCTGTCATTTTGGTGCCAAAAACCCAGGAAGAATGCCAAGGCATCCAATTTCAGTCTCTCACTACCAAGGGAGCCTTTGATCCTGTCAGGTTCACAGCCACCTCTCCTCGATAAGGGGGACCACAAACCTTGGACCACGCCCTTGCTGGCTTCTCATCCACACACCGCCTCTAATTGTTTCTTTTCACTTTCACTCCCATGATTCGTTGCCGCCACACGTCCTCTCTGCTTTTATTGCAGCACCCATAATTGTTCCCCATTCTGCTCCCTCCTTTCACTTCCCTATCCTCTCAATTCCTCTGATTCTGCATCATCACCTTCTCCTCTCCCTACCCTCTTTCACCTCACCTCCTCCCTCTTAGAGACTCTCCCAGTAGGTCCCACAGGGTACCTTCTCGGATTTCTCCCCCTTCTCCTCTCCATCTCTCACCTTTCAATTCCTTCACTTTCCACATCTTGGTTGGCCACTGCCCTGAGGCAGCTCGCTTGTTCCCTGGGCTTCAAACCCTCTGCTCTTTTTGGACTCCTGCCAAATCCCTGTGGACAGTCCCAGCTGTCCCTTTCCCTTGTTCTCGGACCTCCTTCTTGACCAGAGATGTCTGCTCGAGGGGCTTGAGTCCCTAACATCTCGTGGCTAACCAGGATTGCCTGCATCATTTCCATGCCTCTGTCACTCTCCTCTTCACTCTGGGCAATACTTGCCCCCACCCTCCTTGTGGCTCACTGTCCTCCAATGTCTTCAGTCTGCTATGCAGGGCCCTCTGGGATTCTCCAAGTTCAAAGTTAAGTGCCTTATATTCTTTGCCAAACAGCCTGGCCCCAATATAAACTTGACAATAGGACCCAATGGCCCCCTGAGGGCACCCTAGATTCTAACCCTCTTCACCAGCTTGACAACTGTTGCAACGGTAAATAGTCCGAAGTACCCTATGTCCAAGGTTTCTTTGCCCTCTGCACTTGCCCTCAACACTGTATCCTGTGTTTCCAACAAATCCTCAATTGCTAAGTCCCCTGTGTCACATTTGGGCCCAGACATTCGGGCTCAGACCATCTCCCTTCCCTGCCTTTCCCAACTTGCATGATTACCTTACCCCTCAGCGCCCCTCCCCAATCTCCTCCACCCTCATTCCATCAACCCACCCCTGCGCCTTCCACCCACCGCAGCAGCTGCCACAGGCCCTACTAAAGACTCCTACAGCCCCCGTCCACTTTCCAAGTGCCTCCACTTCAGCCCCTGCTTCACCTTCTGACCTCTCAACTTTCATGGGCTAAAGTGATACCTCACTCTCTTTTCACCCCCTCAGCCACCTCTACAGTCTACACAGCCACATTAAACAGCGTAACATCACTGCTAGCTTACAAGTCCAGGACTTGCACATTGTCAGTGCTGCTTAATAATCCTTATGCTCTGCTCAATTTGCTTGCTAATCTCAAAATCCTTCATCTCAAGCCCAACCTGCTCCATCAATATATCAGTACTCATCCTCTTCAGCATGGTCATGGTTTCTTCAGTCTCTGATGCAAGCAGTCATTAAGGACCAACTTCTAGTCCTAGCTGAGACACCTGGCACTAACTTAACAAGGGCGTGAACCATCGCCCTGTCAACCCTCCTCACCCCATCACAACCCTAGGAATTCAGCCCATTTAAACTGACATATGACAGGCCATATCTCCTCCAGACTCCTCCCACCAGGCCTAGTCTTCTCACCAACTACTTTCCCACTCTTTCCTTACTCCTCAACCTTCTTCACTCTCATACAGACCAGAGCCCACGTAACCTGACTACACCTCATTATCTCTATAGGTCCAACTAGGAAACAAAATTCTCCTGAAGGACTTCGCCCCCGCAGCACTACAACTCCGTTGGTCTGGCCCCTTCACAGTGATCCACATCCAGGTGCTACTCTAAGGAGCCCACCCTAAGCATGGATAAGCCTAACTTCACAAGCATCAACTTGTGCCCTACTAAATTTAGGTTCTCTCAAGTTCCTTCTCTTTCCAAGATCTCAGAATGACTTTCCCTTCCTTCGTGATCATTACTTCTTTCCTGATGAGTTTTCATTCCTCCATGGTGACCTCCCCCTCCAGACTTCATGATTTATGGTCCTCAACATCAACCCATCAATACCTTTGCCTGCAGGAGGCCTTAAAACCAAAAAGCTATATCTTGCTCAATGGGCAGATGATTCTAGTTAATTTTTTTAAAAGAGGGATTACATTAATATTTTGAAATCCTTACGCTGTAGGTAAGTGTATCTTAATTTTTCCCCCTTGTATACTTATCTACTTTGGGAAGGAGCTTTTATGGTAATGGGTGGGGTTGTTCGCTATTTCTTTAGCTAGCAGAATACTGTGCCTTTGGTCTTCACACTTACTTTGGTGGACACAGTAGCCATGCTTCCTGGGAGAGGTCAGGGCTGGGCACCAGCCCTTCTGCCCTTTATTGGGCTTAATGGCATCTGTTGACTTTGTCATCTGCTTTGAGTGAACCAGAGAAATAGCCCTTTGCAATGTGAGAAAGCTACAAAGTTCTGAGATTATACCTCTGCATCAACAAAAACTGGATGATTTTTAGCTTTAGAATTTATTATTTGAATTTTGACAGTACTTGGGCTTCAGAGCTGAATTGTTTCATATAGGCACTGGTACTTTAACATAATAGTTAATGGTTCTAAAGTGCATGTTTTATGCTGTTAAGCTTCAACCAATCAGCAACATTTTATGTAACCAATGATAGTTTATTTTTTGTATGAATGTTGTTCTGGCTGAACTGTTTAGCTTTCTTAACTCGTATTTGTACTGTCTCAAGTTCCTTACTATTTTTAATGGCACCCTTGCCAAGATATTTAGCACGTAAAAAGCAGGTTTTGAGTTTTTGTATTAAACAGCTTCCTACTGAAGCTGAGACTTACAAATGAGTTGAGAGGCAGACCTGGTATGCTGTATCTCGCTACATAAAGCTATTGCCAGAATCTTAGTAAATACAATATTTAAAAAATAAATTCTCTTTCCTTCCCTTCCACCTTCACCTCCTGCAGCCACTCCTCCACTCATCAGCTCTCTTACCCTAACCCTCTAGCCAGCCTTCTCTACCTGTCCCACCCCTTGAATGTCACTGTTTGGATTGACCTGTATCTTCTTTCCCAGCAAGAACTGGTGCTTTTGCAGAGAAGAGTGACACGGTGGCAAAGAAAATGGTTTGGTTCCTCCCCCCCCCCAGGGTTTGGTTAATGTATTTCAAAGGTTCCAGTGTGCATGACATATCCTTTTAAGTTCAACTTGAAAGAGTAACCTTTGTGTGAAAGCAGAAGTCACTCTAATTTGAAGTAACGATGTCCTAATTGTCCAGTTTATGCTGGAGTCTGGACCTGCACTGGCCACATGGTAGACCCCACATTCACCTCTACTGAGCTGCTCCCTGTGTAATCACCAAGAGGAGGCCTCCAGGGGCAAAGAGCAGGCCTTACCAGGCCCAGAAACCACCTCCCTGCTGCTCAGCCCTGCAGCCTATCCACTCCAGCCCTCCTAGCACCATGCATCCTTCCAGGTATGCAAACTGAAAGCTAGTCTACTCTGTACTTTGCTCTCATACCTATACTGTCAGTTGGAAAGTCTTCAAAAGTCATTCTGAATCTCCCCAGTCACCATATCTACTGCCACAACCCACCACCTTGTTTAAAGATAGGGTCTCACCATGTAGTTCAGGCTGACTTTAAAGTACATAGCCCAGGCCAGCCTGCAACTTGCAGGGAACCACCTCCTGAGTGTCAAGTTACAGGCAGGAACCACCATGCCTGTTATCATTTCTTGCCTCAATTATATCAATTATTGAACTGTGTCTGTGCTCCTGTCTTTCATTTTCTAGGGACAGTTGAACTGAAGCTTTTCAAATAGATGTTACTCCTTTGCTTATCTAAGCCTTCAATGCTGCAGAGCAACAGCTGTATGGTGGCGTCAAAGGCTTCTACATCTGACCCTTGCTCCCCTGCCTGCACCTCCCTCATACAGAGCCTGACAGATATCAGCACACAGGTTCCTCAGAGCAGCATACGCCCTAGGACTCCACTGCCATCAAACAAACTGTCCAACAGCACTACTTCCCATGCTGGCTGCTCAGGAAACAATAGTGAAAAATAGTCAAAGCAAACAAGATCTTCACAGGGCATGAAGGAGATACAAAAGGATCGCTTTGTGCAGCTAAAATGCCAAACACAAAGCAGACTTACCCCACACTCTTTACAAAATCCTTACTGTGATAATCAACTTCCGATATGTTTAGGACATTCTGGGCATAAACTAGTGTAGTTCTCAGGGCCACCCTAGAGATGTACTTGGAGACTGTCCCATAAGTGAGGACATGACTTAACTGAGTTAGAGGAGGCTGAAATACATTCAATCCACCACCCAAAGCTTGTGCTTTAGCTATGAATATTAGTGATACCTTTGCAGACTGTACAGAGAAGCACATTTCTGACAAAGAAGCAAACAATATTAAGAGATCATGAAAGATCAACCACTGATTTGACTGATAAGAAAAACGAGATCTTAAGCAAAGTGGCTCTGTCTCATCTTTCCATCACATTTCCCCTGATTACATCAAGTTCTAAAGATTTTGAAAAATGCTGTCAGGAGATAGGATTATTGGAGTGGCAGTTATTGAAAACTACAGATGGCAAGAATCAGAATGGCATTGCAAGTTTAAAAACCTAAATTTGCACGCAAGTGGCAATTATCCTTTTAAGTCTTAATATCTGACAATCTTAAAATAGTTCAGAACACTTTATTATCCAACTGGTTGAAAAGTGTCACTCAGCCACACTGGGGTCTGCAGGAAAAGGGGCTGTGGGGTAAGGTGATAGAAAAGCTGATGTGATGCTATTCTGTTGTCAACAAGTGGCACAAAGGCCAGGTACAGGATGACAAAGCACACACACCAAAGACGCTTCAGAACTGACAGCAGTATGTGGAGGTCACCCTGGCGTGGTAAGATCTACCTTCACCAGAGTAGGTTCACAGCGGCATCTGCAGGGCGGGGAAGCCTTGCTAGGTAACCACAGCCTTCTTTGCAATTAGATTGTTCCCAGACCCATAACCCTCATCGCTAAGGCTGACACCACTTAGAGCTGAGCTTTGGTAGGAGGCAAGATGTCTGTGTTCTCTCGCTGGGCTGAACAACAAGAAACTTAAAAGTTGAATCTATCCTCCCTTCTATCAAACTACAAAACTTCATTTCTGTTACTCTTCGTTTTCAAGTAAACTTGATCTTGTTAACCAAGAAAATAAGCAAATTCTGTAGGAGACAGCTAAGTACTTTAGCTTCTGAGGGTTGCATGGTCTGTCACAATTCAACTCTGCTGCCATGGTAACAATAGCCAAAGAAATAATATATAAACAGGTGAGGCCATTTTCCAATAAAATTTTATTTATGAACACTGAAATCTGAATTTCATATACTTTTCTCATGCTACAAAATACTTATTCAACCTTCTAAAAAAACATTATTTTTTTTTTTAACCTTTTTAAAATTTTTTAGCTCGCAGGATATACAAAACCAGACGGTGGATAGACCAGCCCACTGACCAGTCTGCGGATTCCTGGGTTAGAGCTGAGACTTTTCTTTTACTCTTCAACATGCAGAACATGACCTGTTACCTTAAAAGGCCGTAGTTGTATTACTACATTTGTTTCAGTTGAATTACTATTTTTATAGCACTCACTTCAACCATTCATTTGGCACCTATTCCAATATGGGTTCTGTGCAAGATCCCTCCCTGGGACACTGAAGGTTTATGAAGACATGGCTCTTCTGTAAAGTTCTAGTACCATCTTCTCAGATCCTGACACTATGTCTCATAGTATCAGAAAAGACAGCCAAAAGTGCATTTAAGTAGGAGAGATGTTGTATCAAACTCGTGTGAAATTCCTAGGGCTGTTATAACAACTTACTACAAACTGGGTGGCTTGCAACAATAGAAATTCAATTTTTCACATCCTAGAGGACAAAAGTGGGACATCAGTCGGACTGATGTTCTGTTAAGACTTCAGCATCTCCCCTCATACTGTGGCTCCAGCAATTGTTAACCCTTCCTTGGCTCGTGGACACAGTGCTTGCCTCTCCTGCATCCTCCCCTCTACTCTGTATGTTTCCCTTTCTTCGCTAAGGAACTGTCATTGGATCTATGGTCTACCTGAGTCCCAGATGATGTCACCTCCAGCTCCTGAATTTCACCAACAAATAAGGTCACACGTATAGGTTCCAGATACAAGTCAAGTCATTACAATTCTCTTAGAGATGCAGGAAGGCATGGCCAACATTATCCAGAAAACTTCTTGAAAGAGGTAACATAAACTGATCCCTGAAAGCTGAGAGTTGGCGCTCCTCAGACAGATTGGGAGGAGAAAGAAGTCAGATTCAGGTTCCCGTGAGATGAGTTATGGAAGCAACACCAAGGGAATAAACAAGCTGTGCACAGCAGGCCACTGGGCTTGGCTGGAGCACACGGTGTGAAGCAGGAGAGCAGTGATAAGGTGGCACGATTTGATCAGGAAGGGCTGGCTGCTGTGACCTGGCAGTAGTAGCACAGAAGGCCGGGGCAGGCTTGGGGACCCTCCTTCCGTGGCCACCAGCTCATGCATGTCATCCCTCAGGTGCGCTTGTCACTGAGCCACTGGCACGGCTGAATCAGGCAGTCTTCACGCAGCTTCCCCTTAAATTTAGATTCCACGATTTAGGTTTTAAGACCTCACAGCACAAACATAGTAGCCTTCTCCCCACTGGTGATGTCATGGCCTTCTGTTCTCTTCTTGGAAGTCTCTCTCATGCTCATGCCTCTATCGACTTTAAGGCTACTCTTTCTGCCACACCACTTTCCTTTACTTTGTTGCCTTCTCACTCCTAAAACTGACAATTCAAGCAAGTTGGTTCTCTTCCTACCATTGTGTCTACCCAACAGTAAACCAAGAACAAAGTCAGGTCAAGACCCCTGGTCTTATTATACACAGTAAAGTATTAAAAGCAATTAAAATTATTTACATAGATAATGGGAGAAAAATACCATGGAAAAGAACATTGCTATCCTCTGGAAAAAAGGAGAAATTATGTAATGTTTTTATGCATTCCATAAAAATATAAACAATGGACACCTCAGAAGCCTAAAAACAAAACATCAGTAAACAAGCCACACTTAGAAAAATGAAAGCTGATTTTATTTTATCATCAACAGCCATTCTTTAAACATGAACATGCATACGTAATATTCTACGCACACATCACAGTTTTTAACGTTAGTTAATAAAGGTTAAACACACAACATACATCCTTACAAAAAAGGTCAAAATGCAAACTTAAAACTTTAAACAAAAGTCTTACTAATTTAAAAAAAGTTTGTGTTGGGTACCATTGTACAACACAGTTAATTTAATTTAAACATTTTCATTTTGGTTGCACATGAAAAAAGCGGCAGTAGAAAATAAAGTCATTGAGGGTTTTTAAATAGCAGAATAGGCAGTTTTGCCATGCAGGAGAAGCAATATTAAATATTAGTTTTCAAAAAAAAAAATCCACATTTAAAAATATTTAGTTCAAGTCACGGAAGTTTTCTCAGTAGAGACCCTAATGCAATGCATAATTAGCTGCCTCAGATGGCCTGTCTGAAAGGACACTCTCCTTCCAGAGTGTAACTGTACTGATTTTGGCACAGAAAAGAAGTCAAGAACATGATTAAAAAAGAGGGAAGAGGAACAGAGGAAAGAAATAAAAGCAAGAATAAATGAGATAGTAATTGCAATCACTAAAAAACTGTGCATTCTCAGTCATTGCAGAATACTGTCTTCTGTCTACAGCAGGGGCTTACTCCAGAAATGTTATTGCAGCATGGATTTAATTTGCTTGGAGGTAGTCTCATCATTCAAATGTTTTGTTGTGTACCTAAAAGACAAACACCAATCAAATTGAGGGAATTAAAATCTGCACTGGGTCTGCACTAGGACAAATGAGCAACTGGCCAGAAAAATCTCTCACAGAAAGCTGGCCTTGCTCCGCGGCTTTACCCCTGAGCAGGTTCCACACACCTCACCCTCCTGCCACTGAGACCGGGCAACCGCTGTTTCACTTAGTCATAACTACCTTGCTGAAACCATAAGCTAAATCTCACATTAACAGCCAGTTACCTCTCACTTAAGAGAAATGTTATTGTTCCAGACAAGAAGTCAGGAGCTTTAACCCAAACTATGCGGCCCACAAAAGCTAAACATTTACTTACTTTCTGATCCCTTACTGGCTGTGTTCTATTCTGTATTAAAACAGCTCTACTATTATACTCCACATCCCTAAAAAAAATCTCAGTTCTCAAAGTGCCTTCAAATTCCAAGCAGGTCTATTTTGCTCATGAATGTGAATCCAAACTAAGAGTTCAAAACAAACACTCTAATAACAGAATGATTATGAGGATGCACCATAAATTCCTTCAACTAGCAGAACTCCAATAAGCAGGCCTTAACTGTGTATCAGGCGGGCACTGTTCCAGAAGCTTCCTACCTAATGGAGAAAGATAACTAGGCACTAACCTTACAGAAGGGATAATCTAGGAACAAAAAGGATAGTACCAGATGAGGCCATAGTGACAGGAAAAAACAGCTCAAGTGGACATTTGGAAGCCACGGTGGCCAGCGATTAAGTGTGAAAAAGGCCACTGGAGGATATAAGGCAGGGGAGTGCCACATTTTAAAGGATCATTCAGGCTGCTGAGGAAGTGTAGTAGGGAGTAGGAGACCCATCAGGGAACGTTCACTGAGAATCAAGGCAGAGACGCCAAGGCTTTAGATCAGATTAGCAGAGATGCTTAGCTATGAAATATATAATAATAATTCAGAGACTTATTTAGTTTATAAGAATTTTGTTTTTTAAGTACTGAAAGCTAAAGTCAGCCTTGTGCATGACAGCCGAGTGCTGTAGCACTCAGCTGAATGCTCAGCCCTGTTTTAAATTTTAAGGCTAAGGTCCTGCCTCAGCGTCTGGAGTAGGTGGAATCCCAACAAGCTACACCATGCCTGCCCACTTCACATATAATCTTCATGGACTATGTCATTTTAAGCAGGTACAAAGAGGTAATCTTTCTGCATTAAAGGAATTTAAACTGTTCCGTTCATTTCAAATAAATTTTAAAAATTAAGTTTTAAAATTTGCCTATACTCAAGTACATTTTTGGACAGGCAAAGAAACACACATAAGCCAAGTGTGGTGATACACAGCTGTCACCCTAGCACTTCGGGGAGCTGAGACAAGAAAATCAAAAGTTTTGAGTCCAGCCTAGGAAAACAATTTAGCAAGACTCAGTCTCAACTACAAAATGGAAAGGAGGGAAGGAGGGAAGCATGGAGGGAGGCAAAAAAGGAAAAAGGGAGGGAGGAGGAGGGAGGGAGAGGGAAGGAAGGAGGAAGGGAAGTGCAGAGGGACGGAGAAGGCTGGGGATATAGTTTATCACAGTGGTGGTGAACCTATGACACACGTGCAGTGGGCCATTTTTATCTCTGAAAGCTCGAAAAGTTTTGGCATCATTGGCTTAGTGAAAAGGTCTAGGGTTCAATCTTCAGTTGCAGGAGGATGGGGACCGAGAGACAGACATACATATTTATTAAGCCCCTGACATTACATACTCTCTATAGTGACACTTCCAAAGTGTACTCCTATTAATGAAGACACACTGGAGTGCTGGCAGAAAATAAGTACTCAGCAAATGTTTGTGGAAAAAGCAGTTGCCAAGCTGAAAAGAAAAATCCTTAAAGGAATATTTATATGAAAGGCAAAGTGATGGGGCAAAGATAAAACTGTTCTGTTTTATCCACATAGGTAAGGTATATATGCTACATATAACCCCACTGATAACACCTCTTTTTCACCTTCTTTGGAAAAAAGTGCCAGTGTACACAACAAAGTCTCCTGAAGTTAGACATACTACTGTTCAGCAATGTACCAGAGTACTTGAAGAGCTGCAAGGACATTCCCCTCTCGTCTCTCTTCTGTGAGATACAAATGTGCTTCCAGCAGGTCTCGGAGCCTCCCTTGGACACACTCAAAGGAGCTATAGGGCTGTGCCCTGCTAGGGACTGC
>PVKN010034672.1:0-11784 GCA_004027915.1 Capromys pilorides
GTGCTGCTACTAGGTTACAGAAAACAACTTTTGTATCTTGAAAAGGGTTTCTAGAATTAATGTAGCATGAATCTATAGGTGCCTGAGAGACTTAAATGTCTGCTTAGTATGTGAGTTCCTGGGTTCTGCTCAACTTCTTGATTTATTTTCTATGTCATATCTGCCTCATTCCTCCCAGGTCCCAACCTTTGGGAGTTGGGTCAAGATCCTTGCTTCAACATGGACAGACAAGGAGGCTCCTTACATCCTGTTACCCATCTGATGATGTGCCCCATCTCTGCCTAGATGGTTCTAAAATATAGTCACCGGCCTCAATTGGACCAATGGTGTTCCTTGTGATGTGGATTGGAACACACTCACTCTCTCCTAACAACCACTGGTTACTCCCATCTCCCCAGAGCCCTCAGTTTGGCATGAAACTTCTTACCAAGGCCACACAGAATATGACTGCATCCAGAGAGAGTGCTTAGGATCAGTAAAGCAGAGGTCTGCAGGCTTTTGAGGGAGAATGTGCTGATCTGGGGGGAAAGTGAATGGGATTAGCAGTCCTTGTTTTTCTCTTTCAAGTTGTAAAACAAAATTGGAGAAATCCTTTAAGCCGTAATGGAAAGCATAAACTTTGTGTTCAGAGGTAGTACTGTATCTAATCACCACGCAGATAAGAAAGCCAACTTAGAAGAGAGTGTTCTACTGTGCAACATTAAGTTTCAATAGTAGCTACACATGTGTAACCCCGCTAGGCCCTGGCCCAGCAAACAAATCCCAGAATGTAATCAGGGAGGTAGGATTTGTTGGAAGTAGAAGCTGGAAGAAATTAATGACAAGTCACAAGAAAAGGGGGTTAATGCCAGAAAGAATGGAATCTAGCATAAGGACAGAGAGCGCCAGGCACCAGAGTGCCCACCCTCCCTGCTGTTCTTCAGCTTTGTCCCGCACAATGCTTAACTTGTGGAAGCCTGGCATGTGATGGAATCCTTCAGCAGCTTTCAGAATGAAAGAGGCATGGCAGTAATCTGCAGCAAAATAGCCAAGACAGCTATCATAAAAGGCAAACACTTAAGAAAATTTTGTGGTGAATTTTCCAAAGAGGAATTTGTGTCTGTGTGTGTCTCTTAATGAATGTGTCTGCTTCTTTCTTGAGTGCTAACCAAGTGAACATCTGCATGACAGAAGACTGAACAAGAGGCCTAGGGCAAGCTGTCAGGGGAATGCTGTAAATTGAAAGTGTTTTTGTCCCTTTCAAAAATACATCTGCATTACCAAAGGGTTCATTTCAGAGAGAGTGAGAGACTCAGCTTGTTGCTGATAGCTCCCTTCCATTAAAGATAACCTTGGAACTTCCCCAAAGCCATTTCCCTCCAATCCCTGTTATGGTATTCCAGGTAGGGTCACGTTCTGCATACCATAGTGGCTGTATCTCTGCCAGTTTGTGAACTATTGGGCACGTTGTCATTGTTTCTAGTCACAAGCAGGCGTATGAGCAGGTATATTACTCCTCCAGGTTCACCTCTTTGAACTACTTAATGAAGGTCTCACCAAGGTAAATGGTGAGCAAATGCACTTTAAAAACCTGTCACACAGCACACAGAGATGGACTGTGTCTTGTGGAACTATACCCAATTAAGAATTAAAAGGAGGGCTGGGGAGATAACTCAGTAGAATAAGCTCTTGCCTGGCAAGTGCAAGGTCCTGAGTTCAATCTCCAGTACCACAAAAAAAAAAAGAATTTAAGAGGATCTGGTAGATGATACAATCCAGCCCTCACCACAGCAGCTCCTCAGGCAGCATACTTCTAGTTTAAGTAAGTAGTGAAAATGTGGTTCTTGAAATTAGGTGTGCTTCAAATCAACTATGCATATTTTAAGAAAAATGTGAATTTCTTCTTTTCATTGGAAGGCTACCAAGCTGCAAGTTTCCAACTGGATGTGCTCTTCTTCTTTCTTTTTAACTGAGAAATATCCTATATTCAATGTGTATACATGATCTTCAATTAATCTGGAAATTGTAGTACATCAACTGCTCTAAAATGGTCTCCCCAGCTATCTCCTCAAATAACTGGTCAACTGGTGTATGGAAAATTTTCAGATTTAATTTACTATTCATAGAACAGATCCTAATTTATTTAGATACTTCTAAAAAGGTAGGCTCTTGAATAGTTCAAGAAGGTCTATCTGCCAACTGGCTGATCTTAAAATAAGTCTCATATGTCTGGGCTTGAGTTTCTTCATCTGCAAATCAAGGATGCATGACTCCTTTAGTGCTTCTCAACTACCTTTTGTTCTGGAGCTTTTGAGGGAAAGAGAAAACTGAGTAGCTTGAAATTAACCTGCTACAACTCTGCATTTTCTCTTATTTCTTTAAAATGCAGACAAATTTACATTGTCTTCTGCTACAAGTTCACATATTGCATAGCAAAAGAACTTTTGTCCCAGTCTTCCAGTCAAATTAAAACTCAAGCATGTGGCACCTGTTTATTTAATGGTTTTATGTACCACTGGTAGGGAACAGTGTTCCTCCATTTGAGCTGCATAAGGATCATCCTGAGACCCAATACCATCTATACCCACATATAGTAATCCAGTTAACATAGTTTCAAATAAGAAGTATATTTGGGAGAACAAGAGCCAGGCTCTAGTCTTAGAGTAGGGTGCTATATGTCTCCATCATTAAAAGCTCATCGTTGGCCACGTGCTGATCCAGCTGACAGATACAGTGTGGGCTCAATGAATAGATGACATGGTTCCCTGGCTCCCCGTGGCACATAGGGTAAGTTTTAAATCATGATTCCTAAATCTCAGAAGGCTTTAGTAGAATCTCTACATGAAGAGTAAGCTTGGAGGAGGGACTATATTTTCTCTAGTCAAAGGAGTTTTGCCTTTATCTTTTCCTTCAAGTCCTGGTCAGGGAGCTATAGGATTTAATGTTTGTTTTGCTGGATTTTACTCTGACTCTGTCCCCATTCCTTTCTATTCTGCCCTTCCCTCCCTCTTGCAGTAGGAATGGTCATCCTGTGCTATTGCATGTCCACAGTGTCAAACTTTCTTTTTCGTTTTTACAGAGGTCCATAGCTAAGAGTTTACCTTAAATCCCAGAGAAGTTTTTTTGACTTAGACTTTTTAGGTAATACTGAAACTGTGAGAACCTTGGTAACATTTAGATAGTGACTAAGTACTATTTATAACGAGATGTGCATGAGTCTTGGGGGATTAGGAAAGTAACTTTTATGACTGGATGTTCCCTAACAGTCCATGAGATCATAGGCTGGAACTTCTGGAGGTGATTGTATTACTGGAGCTTCATATCTGATTTGTGCTCAGGAAGTAGAGCCTGGTCAGAAGAGGTGGGTCTATGGGCAAGATCGCTATCTTCCTTCATGGCTCTTACCTCCTTCTTCCCTCACTTCCCTGAAAGTGAGAAATCATCTTT
Organism: Capromys pilorides; assembly: GCA_004027915.1. Classification (NCBI taxonomy): domain Eukaryota; kingdom Metazoa; phylum Chordata; class Mammalia; order Rodentia; family Capromyidae; genus Capromys; species Capromys pilorides. The sequence continues at coordinate 3,427 of PVKN010034672.1, forward strand.
GGCCTGGGCCTTTCCACTGTGCATGCAGCTACACAGGACTGAAACCTCTATAAACCATGAGCCAAAACAAACTTCACCTCCTTTACATTACAGGTGTCAAGGATCATGTTTCAGCAAGAAGAAAAAGGACTAAGATGTTTATCTAAGTCTCAGGGGTGCGGTCCCTGATTTATCTGGGTCTTCATTCCTATGAATTTGCCCTGCCTTCTTCTCCCCAGACTTTATATGTGGCTTTCCCTTTGTCATTCAGTTCAAAATACTTTCTAATTATCTTTTAGTTTTTCAATGTACGGGTTATTGAAATATAATTAGTTCTGAATATCTAGGAATTTCCCAGATATCTGTCTGCTATGGGCTACCTGTCAGTAAGCAGCTGAGCTTTCTGCAAGCTCCACAGTTCTCTTTCTGAGCAGCTCTCCCTGGTCTTCTTCCCTATAAATTTGGCCAGCCTAGTTCTCCACAGGCTTTTAAATCATCCCTTCTACTCAGGATGTCCTTTGGGGTTTCTACTGCTTCCTTTCCTAGTTCCATACCCTAGAAACTCTCTTTCTGAAACATGAGGGCCCTGTAGGTTCTTCTCATTTCCCATCGCTCAGGTACCATCGGCATTTGACAAGCACTGTATCGAGAGTTCAGACAAATCCCAAACCTATTTCATGTAGTCGTCTACATAGCAAGTTTGTGAAAATTAAGAAAGTCTATGTTCAAGTGTTAATTTTATGTGTCAATTTGACTAGAATATGGACTTCTCAGATCATTGGTGAAATAGCATGTCTGAATGTGTCCATTAGAGTGTTTCTGAAGGGATTAATCAGTAGAAAGAAAAATCAGGAGACTGAAGGTGTACCCCTTTCCCAATGTGGATGAGCAATTCACTCAGGCCCAAAGAGACCAAGGAGGCAGAGGATGGGTGAATTTGCTCCCTGTTTGATCTGGAACATTAGTTTAATCCTACCATTGAGCATTGGCTCTTAATCATTAAGAGTTGGGCTGGAATTACATCACTAACGCTCCTGGGTCCCTGCTTGCAGATTGTGGATCATAAGACTTCACAGTCTCCATAATTGGGCCAATCCCACATAATAAACCTCTTTACCTCTATGTCTGTGTCTCTGTATATCCTTTTGCTTCTGTTTCTCACTAAAATATATTGGATATAAATGATACCTTATAGAATGTAAGTTAGACCCAAATGAAGTGAATGCTTTATCTTGTGAAATGTGAAAATCAGTCACATTTGGTAAACATTAAGTTACTACCCATGAATTACTTTCACTTATGACTCTCTCTCTCTCTCTCTCTCTAATCATATTTGGTACAGGGTCTCACTACCCAGATTAGTCTCATAGTGATTCTCCTGTTTTCTGCCTTCTCAGCACTGAGATTACAGGGGTGGGCCACCACACCCAGCCTTGGCTCAGTGTGCCCTGGTGTGGGCTGGTGCTGCATGTGGTATCAGGCGTCAAACCCTGTGCTTGCCGAAGCAGGTGCTTAGTCCTTTGAGTTATCTCGCCAGCCCTACTTATGACTATTTCTGTATTTATTTCTAAACCAAAGGAAAAAAAATTGCTATTCACAATTGCTAGAAGTGGCCTTCAAGAAATATAAATCACTTTTTAAAAAATCTTTTATTTGTTTATTTGGTACAGGGTCTCACTACACAGTTTGGACTCCTAGTGATTCTCCTGTCTCTATAATCCATGCCAGGATTATAGGTGTGGGCCACCACGTCCAGTCTTGGCTGGCATGGCAGCACGGCATGTGGTACCAGGAATCAAACTCAGGTCCTTGCACTTGCCAGGCAGGTGCTTACACCACTGAGCTATTTTCCTGGCCCAAAACACTGTCTTATGTAATATGCATACCACTCATCATGGATTATAAACAAGGACTGAAAGTTTCCTCATAGATTTGCTCAGAGTGAAGAGACTTCCACTTTATTGCTAAGTCAAGATTGCAGCTAAAAGGCTCAATTCAGGGAAGTCTTTCCACTGCCACACTTTGCTGGTCATAAAGAACTCAAATAAAGTGAATACTTTATCTTGTCATCTGCTTATCAGACACAGCAACAAAACCACTTTGCCTGCCAAATCAAATTTCAGCCCAGGTTAGAGTCTGTTCCACCAGAGGGAAGAATAGGATCTGACACGATCCACGGAATGCACATTTGGATTGGCTCATAGGCTGCTTCACATTCTTCATGCAAACAGCTTGGGAATCTACAGCCATGTCTGAGGTTATGCATGGAGAAACTCTGTGTGTTTTTCTCTTTTATTGTTGTTGAATGAACTGTGCAAATACAAGAAGGAGTTAACCAGCTCACTTTTTCTGTCCATGCAGGAATGCTGACTTGCCAATTCTTAACAAAAGGCTTTTCCTTCTTAAACGGCCTAAGGCAAAAGGTTGGGGTCATTAGAGGGAGAAAACAATTATGGACTTTCATAAACAATGAAGAGTAATACAACCTTAGAGGACAAGATGCCTTCTAAAGATATGCTCTCAAAACAAACAGTACAGCTAGTGGCATGAATCAATGCAATGATTTCAATCTGATTTGGTAGGAAGTTGTTGAAACCTTGAATTCTAGTCTTCTGAAAGGATTTGAATGAAAAACTAGAATGTTGTTTATTTTTCCATGTTAGAAATGAAAACCTCTTGTTTGTTGTTTGGTTTTTCCTTCAGCTCCTAATCCTGTCTGACAGAAGAGTCCATCCATAGAATGGAGTCCTGCCCATCAGTTACTCCTAGTCCTACAAATTTATCTCAAGAAAAAAAAAAAAAGATAGACCAACTGAGTTGTGTTTTCCAACTGAAAGTGCCAAAAAGCAGATTCAAAGGTCAGCACTGTCACATTTAGCCAACCAACGAATAACTTTTCCCTTGAAATAACCTAGAGTCATTATCTTGTCATTCATTGATTTCATTATTTGGAAAATATTTTCTCTTGTGCTAAAAATGATACAATTCTTTAAATAAGAAGCCCCTAGATGGTCTGGTCTAATCATACACTCTTTCCTTAGCGTAAGAGTTTTGGATGGTGGACTTTTTTCCTGAAAGTTTCTGTGGGCTCACTAAGGCAGTTCAGAAAGTAGGCAGCTGCAAACAGTATGAATGTTGGATCACGCATGAATTAATAAAACAGAGAAAACATCTCATTCATCTTTGAATCCAGATATCCAATCTGGTTCTCAGCATGAAGCAAGTTCTTGATAAATATTTGTTTTGCATAAGCAATGAAGATTTTCCAATCCGGCTTCCAGTAGAAGATGATGAAAAAAAAAAAAATCAGGAAATGGTTTGCATGTTCCTTGAAAGAAACACAATAAACTGAGATGCAGCGATAATTCAGCCTAACTTTCTAAGGCCCTCCTAATAAGAAATTATAACTTTTTTTAACATTGACTTTTAGAGTTTCCAATATTTCGTTGGTGTAGGTTGGTGCATATATAAACCTTTTCATTGAAAAGGTCAACTTAATCCTGCTAAGGAGCTGCTGATGGGTAAAACCCAGAAAGTCACAGAGAGGCCTTTTCCCATGGTTGGCTTTCATCAGGTTACATTTAGCAGAGCCAGTCATCAGAAACAAAGGAAGAAATATGTTTGATTAGGAAAAGAGTCCTGCTAAAACATCTGAACTCTAGAATCTATGTAGCAACAATATAAATGGTGTCATTACTCATCATCAGCATGTCTAGTGTGGGCCCTAAGCTTTGGGACCTCAGCCTTGGCCAATTCCACAAACTCAGTAGGGAATGTTTGAAGAAGGCGGAATGGTGAAATACAGCACTGACTAATTAACCTATAAATTTTTCTTTTATTTCTTCTCATAGTTTTTCAAAGTAGAAACAAAGATGATAATCGACACGAATATTGTAAAAAGCCACATGAATAAAGTAATTTCAGACACAAGACCCAAGAAATACTGTATGGCATCAAAACCCAACCTTGCAGATAGTTCTAAGTAGATCTACTTTCTTTTTCTTTCTTTCTTTCGTACTTTCTTTCTTTTGTTCGTTCATTCGTTCGTTCATTCTTTCTCTTTCTTTTTTTCATCTTTCTTTCGCTCTCTTTCTTTCTGTCTGTCTGTCTGTCTGCCTTTCTTTCTTTCTTTCTTTCTTTCTTTTTTTCTTTCTCTCTTTCCTTTCTTTTTGTTTCTTTCAATGTATTTTGTATAGGGTGTCACTACTTAGATCGAACTCGTAGTGATCCTCTGTTTTCAGCCTCCCAAGTGCTGAGATTACAGGCATGCACCACCATGACCTGTCTCAGTCACCACCTCAGTGGGAACCCACGTTGCTGTGCTCTGTCTAAGCAGGCGCTTCAGTCCCCTTAACTATCTGGTCAGCCCTCTCTTTTCCTTTTATAGCATTAGGCCAGTAGGTAATAAGGACACGTTTCTTGCAAATGTTTTAGACCAGTGTTTCACAAATTGCTATACATATTTACAGTTCAGATTCTGAATCATTCGCCCAGGGTAGATGGGGGGAGATTCTGCATTTACAACAAACTCCTAGATGAGGCCAGGGGTGAGCTCTGCGACCAAGTCCCAGGCTTTAGGCTTGAACAGTTTATACTCAGTTGCATGTTTTAATCACCTACAGAAGTTCTGAAAATCCAGAACATTATCCTGGACAAGTTAATTCAGAATCTTTAGGGTAGAACCAGTGCAAGGATATGCTCATAAATATTTAGCAAACAACTCTGCCAGGAAAAATCACCCTGATTTGTAACATTTTCCAAGTTCCACAGTATAAATACTCCTATCGTTTCATCACTCATGAGCATAACCCTTCGCCACAGCCTTGCTTAGGCCTTTATATTTTTTACAGCTTCACAAGTGGGTGAGCTGTAAATGTGGTCTCAATGTGAAGCTCAAGTGGAAAACTACTGCTTTAAATCTAAAACACCTCTATTATTTATAGATACTTAATGCTTCGATTTCTTCATTCATTCTTGATGCCTTGACTTTGTATTTGCTTCATCTTTTATCTTTACACTAACTCTAGAACCTCACCCCTCCTATAGCACAGAATTTACTCAATCACTTCTGAATTCAAAATTAAACTTGTTCCTAGAACCTCCTTCTGCTCAGTCCTGCCCTGCCATTGTGTTGTCCCACTCACTCCTACCTGCTTATATACAGGACTGTGGATAGAATGCCAGCGGCTGTTTTTGCTTGAAATCTAAATTTTAAAAAGTTCCAAGATGTCAGAGTCTGGTCCTCAGGAACACTGACAGCAATCTCCTTCCAAATTTAGCATTCAGAATCCTTGTTCATTCATGGGAGTAACATGGATCAGGAAATGAATACCCTAAGATTCAGCTTCTAGCTCTGCTACTGATTGCTTAGGGACAGACATAAGCAAATAATTCATCATAGGCAGCACTGGTTTCCAGAATGTCAAAATGTAGTGAAAGTTATAGCCTGGCACATAGTGGACACATAATTTTTATTACTAAAACTGTTAATGCTAGTTATTACTGATTATAATAATCATACATATCAGTCAGCTTTCCTACTGCTGGGACAAAATGCCTGACATTTCCAGCTAAAAAGAGGAGACCTTTATTTTGGTTCACAGTTTCAGAGATTTCAACTTATGGTTGGCTGGCTCTAAGCAGCATCACCATGGCAGAAGGGTGTCCTAGAGCAAAGCTGTTCATTTTATGCTGGGAAGCAGATCTCCAGGGAATGAGTGCCAGAGAGGAGGGGCCAGGAATCAGAGTCCTCAAAGCCACAGCTTTAAGACTCACGCTGACACACTCAAAAGTGTACTTTACTAATCTTTCAAGCCATTCAAGATTGCAAACAAGATTATCCATCACACTGTATGTCCTAAGGACTTAGGGAGGAGAGATGTGCCTCAGTGAAATTATTCAGAAGAAAGGGAATAGTCCAGCCAGGGTTCAGCATTACCTAACAGCCCCCCAATTCAGAGGCATCCCCAAGGCCTGGAAATACCTATATCCTATAGTACCACACCTTGACTCATAGCCTCAACTTTCCTTTTTGAAGGAAAGACATTTCTTTTTTTTTTATGGTTTGAAAACAACAGAGTTTGACACATCTCTTTCAGGCTTCCAAGCACAGAGGCCTTTGAGGATATAGCTGTATGGGAAGGACAATGAGAATGAGGGAGAAAGAACTTATTTTCTATTTCTTTGTTTTAAAAAGAAGGTAGTATTGTTTTCAATGTCTATCACTTACCCCTAGGATTACTCTGGACACCATAAAGACTATTTGGAGGACAGAAAGAATACTTATTCTGAGGAAGAGGTGAAGGAAGAACTGAACAAAGGGTGAGGAAATTACAACCTCCTATATGGAAACTTTTCCACTAACCATTCCACCCACTCGCTTGAATTGGATACCACTTCGGCTGAATTGTAGGCTATCGCTTTGCTTTTTGAACACATCCTTGCCTCATGATTTATGAGTACAACTCATGAGAAAAGTTTGTTTTTCAGAAAAATACAGTGTGCTTATTATAAGTGATATAAGGCTTTGACCATGACAGCTCAATTTTGTGAGGAGTTACATATTCATGTCATAGAGATAAAAATTCAATCCCTAGTAAATGCTACCTATTTTATTACAGAATATAAACTAGACCTCTGACACAAAGCGATTTGTTTTCTTTTTGAAGACCTGTTAAAATGTCACTGTGTTCAAAACAACGTCTTGATTCACACAGCAAAACAAAAATCCTCAAACATATTTTGGGAGCCACTATGTACCATGTCTTATGCTGACTTCTTTCATCTAAATCACCCCCAAGTTTTAGTAATTTCTATTCTACATTCTTCCATTATCTTTGGGGCATACACTTTTTGGAAGTAGGGATAGCTCTGAAAAAGGGGAGATTTTAAAAAAGCGCTGCATCAGTCTAGATGAAATATGATGATTTGAGCTTAAGCACACGAGAATGAAGATCTAAAGAAGAGTCAGAAAAAATTCATGTCTGAGAGGTTGCAGGAGATGGGGTGGGGAGGGGGAAGAAGGTGGAAGCAAGGATGAGTCAGGGAAATTTGAAACTGAAGAGTTAGGGCTGATTAGGGTCCCATGGTAACAATAAAGGAAACTGGTTATTATATGCTACAGTCATAAAAATAAAGTCTACTACAGAGAAAGGATTTATGACCATTGATGCTTAATAATCCCCTTCCAGTGCCATCTAATTAAGCTGTTGAGTGGGTGAATTGGCTAAGCTGGAGAATAAATCATAGGCAAGGCTGTCCAGAAAGAACAGGAAATGTCTTTAATGCCTGAGAGCATCGCTTCCTTCACTACGTGTTTCTTAAGCGCTCACTCTACAGTAATCACCTCAAAAAATGTGTGGGCCACACTGACTGTCCTGATGGAAAAATGGTAACCAATAAAATGGGATAAATTCCATGGCAAAGGCACCCACAGGAAGGACATGGGATCCTTGCACCCACCACACCGAGGCCAGTTGCTGATTCACCTGACATGGGACCTATTTAAAACATAAAAGACTGGACCCCAGATTGTTTCCACCACCATGCCCCTCTGTAGCTACAGAGAAGAAGGTGAGAGAAGGTAAGCTTTGGAGTTGGGTTAAGTCGAAGTTTCTAACTCAGCTTCACACTTAACTGTGTGATCTTCAGCAAAGTAGTCTATCTTTTCAATGTCTCATTTTTCTTATCTGAAAAAATGGGGATGCTCCCTACTTCATCAGGTTGTACAGAAAAAGTCATTAGTCAAGAAACTTTACGGCGATGTCACACGGCATACATGCAAAGATTATTCATTTTGAGACTGCGTTTCTTTTTCTCATTCATGTTTATATAATATTGTCCATTAATAGTAAGATTCTCTGAGTGAATGTTTATTTGTACTTTGGAAATGCCTCCGTGTGGAGCAAGAAAAGCTTAGTGAACCCAATCAGAACACTGAGTCTAATGGGATCTCTGTCTCCAGTAGATAATCTCACTTTGAAAAAACTCTCCTGAAGCTGCAGATATGTTATTTGTCTCCAAACCTAGGTTTGTATCTTTCCAACTTCCTGTTAAAAACAGACTCCTTGTACTTAGCATTACCCAATATTTCTTTCATATTTCTTAATTACATTTTTGAATAATTATTTTATTTTAGTTAACTATTTTATTTAATTTTTAATTTTTGTGTTTGTCCCTGTTGAACACATAGCTTGAAAGAACTAATAGTGCTATGAATCTTGCAATGCAAAATTTGGCTTTCAGTTCTGGAGTCATGATTTCAGTTAGCCATTTTCAGTCTTCTAACTTCCATGTAGCTCAGGAATATTTTCACAGGGCCAGCCTGATAGCTCAGCGGACTGAAGTGCCTGCTTAGGCAGAGCACAGCACCTGGGATTT
>PVKN010034673.1:0-11784 GCA_004027915.1 Capromys pilorides
GTTTAGTTTAATTCAAAACCTTTAATAACCTCTGGTGAATATGACTATATCTTTGAATGATGAGACGTAATAATACTACATATATTTTATCCTGTGGGTTAAAGGTACGATCCACTATGAAATATAAGTGGTGTTGCGGTTTTTGTTCTCAAGTCTAGTAGGACAGAAGAGGAATTTGGTTAATTTTTGCGGCAGAAAAACAAAATTCCTTGAAGAACAAATGCATCAGTAGGTTGAGGCGTTTGTTTTGCTAGGTTTGGGGAAGTGACTTGTTGTGGTTTGTAGCTAGCTGTCCCCCCAAAGCCTCATGGAAATAGTGGGGCTGTCAAGCCCTCGGCTTGAGAGGGCATGGTCAAGAGAGGCGCAAACCGTTAAACTGACAGCACGCACTGTCAGAGGGCCCCCCCTCCTCCAAGGTAGTGGTTTTGCGTAGAGGTATGGAGCAGATCATCCTGGACACGGCAGCGCCCCAGCCCCTCCTCCAGTCAGCATCTTGAAAAGCGGGGGCAGCATCTTGAAACCTCCAGGAACTGTGAGCTAAATAAACCTTTCCTCCCCTAAGCTTGTGTGTCTGGTATTTGTCCCAGCAACAACAGAAAAGTAACTAAAACATGACTAATATCTAAAGTGGCGTAGTCCATCCCTCTATGAATTCAGTCTGCTGCAGGATGCGGAACAACTTAGTGTGAGGGTCTCTATTAGGAGTGCAGTGAACTGGCAGTGCAGGGAGGAATCACGTCTTCCCGAGTGAGGTGTGCCCGGCTGTTGGGAGGAGGCACCGAGTACCAGATCCTACTTGGGTCCAAAGAGTGAGCTGGAGTCCATAGTGTAAAGAAGAGGAGGACGAGCATGATAGGTGGGCTGGGAGGAGTAGGCAGGGGCCAGGCGAGGCAGACTTGGAGCTCTGACTTTTGCAGAAGGTCTTCTGTCTGCCGCTGACCAGATACTCACTGGTGATCGAGACCTATCCTTGCCCTGTGGAGAGCACCAACCTGCGGGATAGGCAGTTATGATGTGAAAAGTAACCGGGAGGGCTCACGAAGTACCAGAAGCAGGACATAGCTGTCTGATGATTAAGAAAAGGCCAGCAGGGCTAGAGAGTAAAGCCTGGGAGAACTGAAAGAGAGCAGAGATGGCTAGTCTGGAATTCTGATGGTTCTGGGCCCTGTAGGCCTTGGGAAGGAGGTGGAATTCCATTCAAGTCACAGTGGAAGATGTAGAATGGGTTGGTACCCATTGGATTTTGTTTTGAAAAGATTGCAGTGGCCTCTGTGTGAAGAATAGGTGGGGAGGTGACCAGAGTTGAAACATTGCATTTAGAAAGCTGGTACAGCTAGTTTAGACAAGAGGAGGTGATGGGTGTGCAAACAGTGTTTCTGCTTCACTGAGTTAGGGGGTGGGTAGAAGAAGAGAGGGTTCAGGGGAGAAAGCAGGGATGGTACTAGCTTTTGTCCAGAAGTGCTATTTACTGAGCTGGAGAATGCTGATAAATGAACAACCTGGGGATGGGGGCAGCAACTGGGAGACCTTTGTTTTAAAGTCCCCAGGAATTATCAAAGGAGGTTGGGGTGAAGTGCGGAAGGGCCTGTTTAGTATATGATTCTGTAGCTTGAAATCATGGTTGCTGTTGAGATAAAAGTTGTATAACCCTTGCAACATAGATGGTTTAAAGCTATGAGGGAAGGGATGGACTCATTCAGAGAGGGCGGGTCAGGACAGCTGGATGCAGAGCCGTCAGAGGTCAGACTCAAGGTGAAATGTCTGTGGAGCCAGAGCAGAAGCAGACTAAGGGTTGGGAAGAAAGCCAGACTGGTAGAGGAGGTCGTGCAGGGCGCCGGCAAGGCAGAGGCTCAGGAGGGTGCTCCGGGGGTGGTTTGAGTAAGATGGCTATAGCGTCATCAAAAGGCTGGATTGCAACTATGTAGTGTGGAGATCTTAACTGCTTTGTGTGTTGTGGCTTCTGGGTCAGGTAATACTTCCTTAAAATAAGATGTGTTCCAGTAAGCCGAGCGCGAGCTTTGTGTGTAGCCAGAGAAGGATTGAAGCAAGTGGAACTAAGCATAAAAATTGTTGGTCTTTGTAAGAGTGACCCGCTTTGGAAGGCGAGGGTCAGGCGGACAAGCAGCAGTAGCAAAGTCACAACTTGGTTAGTGTCTGGTTCCGGCAGGTTGCTTTCTAGTAAGGGTTAAATTGGAGAAAACTTACTGTCCTGATAATTGAACTGGCACATTTAGAAAACTTGCAGCTCTCATCCTGTCTGGACTTCTCGGAAAGGCGGAGGCGTGGCGATGTGGGACTGTAGCACGGATGTTCCATGTTGATTTGCAAAGTGGTCGCTGGGGGTCTAGTGCAGGAGCCTCGTTCACAGCAGAAGTTATATATATATATATATATATCTATATATATATATATATATATAGATATATATATATATATCTATATATATATATAATATCAAAGTATTACATATTTACTAGAGCATGTATAGTTTTTTTCATTGTAGAAGGAAAGCATTGAAAAATTTAAAGGGAATGACTAACGTGACCAGAAGCATATTTTAGAAATAGTACAACTGGATCTCTGAAAAGTGGGTTTGGTGTGGAGGCGTGGAAATCTGCCCACCTTTTCTACTTTCTAACCCATCAAACTGTCCTCCACCAGAGGCGGGGGCTGGAGCACGTCCAGGACCTTCAGGGAGTAGCAGGACTGGACTCAAATTCTAGTCCATGGTCAGCTGCAGTACCTTGGGCGAATTATTTACTCTCTTTCAGCTTTGGTTTCCTTAGATGTAGTTTGGGGATGAAAAATACACCTCCCTGAGGGTCAAGAAGACCAATGCAAAATAGAAGTCCATGATGAGGTTATTGATTGTTGGTACTGGGATGCATCATTATAAATCCGCCTCTCACAACGGTTTCATCGTAGTCAGTCACTGTGCTTTCCCCTTTGTCATACTGTTTTTGTACTAGCTTTCTGCCACCATGCCCTTAGCCTTCCAATCAAGGTGGAGGTACGACAATTCTCTTCTCTCTAGGGGAATTTCCAAATTGTAGTGAGCACCGGGCTGTGTACAATTTCAAGTGCACTTGCCCTGTCAGGACACATGTCTATACCTGTTTGTACCTTAACATTTTATTCCCAGTTCATGTAGCCTTTTCTCTCTGCCCGTGTTTTCTTTGACAGGGTGCGAGGGCCCCTGAGAAGACCAGTATTATAGGCTATGGATAAGTGTCTCAGGAGCAAAAGTCAAAGAAAGCAGATGTCTTCAATCATGGGGAGGCGTTGTCAGGGATTCTCATGATACAGGGGGATCATGATTTAGGGGTACAGCTTCCTGTGCACTTAGGGAAGGCATGGGTGCTGGAAAATGCTTACTTGGCAAAAAAACAAAAACAATTAAAAAATGTGACTTCAACTTTCACAGTAATTTTCACATCCACCAAAGCAGTAAGAGTCAATCTTAAAATTGCCCATGGCTACAGAATTCTTGAGGCTTTTGCCTTGTTTCACAGTACTGTAGGTCTCGTAAGACATTAAAGGAAAGCATGCTCGAGTTTGAGCATAATATTTTTTGTCATTTGTTATTGTTGGTCACAATGAGTCATTCTACAAAAGATATCTGTTTTGTTCTAGATCTAATGATGAAAACCTGTTTTTTCTATTTTGACTTATCTTTTAAAGAGAATACAAAATAGTAAAAACAAGCATTAGAAATTATATAGAATTTCAGTAAACAAAATAATAGAAATCCAGCATTGTTTCTTGTATTGAATTATGCTGTCTTCAAGTTAGTTGAGATTACCAGCTATAAGCATGAAAATTAGCAAAAAAACTTATAAGAAATATAAAAGGAGAGCAAAAGAAATTCAGTATCTTCAAGTTTGAATTACTAAATTTCGGTCACGTCCATAGTTACCAAATTTTTGGTAACAGACAAATAGTAATAAACTATCAAAGTGATAGTTATATTTTATATTATATATTCATAATTGCTGTTTAACTTCTTAAAACAATAATACCAGTATATTCAAAGGAACCCATCATTTGAAGTAGACCTCAAACTTAATTCATTTAATGTCTCAGTTTCTCAGAAGTAGCTATAAATAGCTAAAGAGAGAAATACAAACTTTGGCTGGCACCCTAAGGTGACAGTTAACTTAATTCAGATTTTACACAATTTTAAAAGGATGATGAAAATTAGTAGGAAAATGTGATATCCCTCTGACTGTTGCACCTCGTGTGGGCCCGCGGAGGCAAATGCGTGCACAGGTGCACATGTGAGACATGCTGAAGATCGAACGGCTTCAACGCTGAGCTCCATCCGCGGCCATTTATATTTCATTTTGAGTCAAGATCTCACGAAATTGCTAAGTTTTCTCAGGCTGGGCTTCAACTTAGGATCCTTCTGCCTCATCCTTCCAGAATGCAGGAATATAAGTGTGTGTCTCCATGCCTGGCTTATGCCCCAGGTTTGAGACTTGTACAGTGGTCGCAGTAATTGTACCTGTACTATAGATGCCTATCTTAAATATACATATGAAAAGAGATATTAAATTTTGTTTTATTCCATTGGCAGAAAAATAGATTGTATTTCTTGTGTACAATATCATCTTTTGAAGTATATATATATATATATATATATATATATATATGGTATGGAATGATTGCATTTCATAAATATAAACATATGTATGTATGTAGAAAGTATTGGCAAATACTGTCAGCTATGTTATTTATATGAAATGTATTGATATCAGTTTCAGCAGGTCTAAAGTGTTGGCTCCAAGACGGTGTTGACTCTGCGTAGTGGTCCCTTTAAGAACCTAGAAGCCAAGGGCCCTTGATTCAGTTGTCGTACTTTTATAACAAGCTGGCTTCTGAAGCCAATCATTGTGTGCGCAAGGGGACCAAGGCACGGGAGAGCCCAGTGGTCGTGTTCCTACTCATTTTGCGCTCTCTGATTATGTCAGAAGAGCTTCCGATGCGGGGTCATGGGGAGGTTGGGTTTCGCTAAGACTCCCAGCTACATTTGTTGAAACCGATTCAAGTGTAATGTAGTAGGTTAATAGGTGATCCATGCTTCCGTACTAGAGCTTTTATACTAGAGAAACATTTTAATATAAAATATATCAATAGAAAGTATGTCCCTTTGGTAGAGTTTTTATACATTTTATAATCCCATTCATTCAAGAGCAGATGAGTGGGAAACTGATACAAGAACTGTTTGCACTCAGTGCTGGAAGGCCCAGGTCTGGAGAGTGCCGTTCTGTTCATCTTCTGAGTTTGTACTCTTCTTTCATCTTGACAAGGTTAAGGAATAATTCTTGTGATAATCTCAACTCTCCTCAGGCTGTCGCATTTTAGCATTTCTTGCCTTTGTCTGGTTTGATGGCATTTTATATTTAAGTCAACAGTCAGACATTCTGCCAAGGGGACCGTGGCACTGCATAAATGGCGTCTTCTTCTGAGTTGCTGACAGTGGAATCCCTCAGGAGTAATCGTGTGTGTCTGACCTGAGCACCAGCTGCCAAGTGTGTACAACAGTGATACCTTCCGTAAAGTATGGCCTCATGAGGTACTGTGGCAGCAGACGCCATAATCCCAGCATTCTGGGAGGCTGAGGCAGGAGAGTCACAAGTTTGAGACTAACTTGGGGAAGTACAGCAATTTGGTAAGCCACTATCTTAAAAACGAAACAGAAAGATGGGCTGACATAGCTCAGTGTGAAGTTCAGGGTTCAACATCACTATGGGGAGGGGAAAAAAATGCTAAATGTTATCATTAAACGCAAAAGTGCAGCTACCATAGCCAAATTAATAATTTGTTCAGCTCTATAAGTATCATAACTTATATTAGCAACTAATACTCATTAAATATTAAGTATCATAAGAAGTAGTGATCTTATTACTAGATGTGTGTAGGGCATACGTGTAGGTATCGGATCTGTTCTTGGGACTGACAGATCCAGGGCTAGTCTCATAGACCTGATTTTTTGCTTTTTGGCAAACTCATTAATTCACTGAGTGGCAGATGCCTCCGTTTACCGGAATCTCCATTAGTTAGTTTGTAAAAATGAGAATAGACACATTCTTGATATTATGAGAATGAAACACATATAATGGCACTATTTGTTTAACAGTTAATGTAAGCCACAGCACTGATAGTACATGTGCTATTAAATTCAGTTAAGGTTCATATTATTCTCATAATAACTCCCTGCCTCGTTATAAAAATTACAGAGCAAATGGAAGGGAGGCAGAGAACATACACAGCAGATTTTCTAGTTGTCACAAGCTTGTGGCACGCTTTCATAAAAGGTTAGGCATATAATTTACGTTTATAGGTCAAGGTACTTATTGTGATAGTTTTCCAGGTTTTAGCTTTACATTAGCTTATTGATGTCAAGCACTTAGAAATTAAAATGTACAGTTTTGATTTATGTCGTGTTTTAGATTTTCTGAATTGTTTGTTTATTTTATGGTCCTGTGGGTCAAACTTGGGGCCTTAGGTAGAAGACAAATTCCCTGCACCTGAGGTATTGGCCCAGCTTTTAAATTTTCTTTGCCTGTGACCTGTACCCTCAGCACCCCCAGATCTTAATGGTAGCTTAGAGTTCCAGTTTTATTTATTTTATTTTGTATTTTAGGAAAGGGTCTACATGGTGTTCAGGGTCTCACTACTAGATTGGGCTCATAGCGATCTGCCTGTTTATAGACTCCCAACAGCTGGGATTATAGGCACACACCACCACACCCAGCCTCAACTGCTGTCTCAGCACTCCCTGGGGCGGGGCTGGCACTGCAGGCTGGGGATCAAACCCCTGGCCCCTGAGTGTGCTTGCAGGCACTTTAATCTGCTGAGCTATTTTGTCCGCCCTCTAAAGTTCCAGTTTTAATCCTAGCTGAAAACCCATGAAAACATTCCTCCTAAGCTGCGATCACCTAAGGTGAGAATTAAGTCCTCTGTAAGCGTAGTGCCTACCAAAGTTAATATTTAATGTATTGATGATGCTTTTGTTATTATTTTCAACTTGGTGATAGTTGTAAGTGTCTTGGGGTAAAGTCTAATTATCAGAAATCTTGACATTCTGTCAGAGACAGGAGGAAGACAACGCCTATTTAAAGTTTAGTGTGATGTCGACCCCTGGTCTACAATCAGCATTTGTTTGCTTAGTAGGAAGCTTATGAATTCATCATCCTATGAAAATGTGTGCTTTTTTATAAACCTGAAATGTAGAATTTTTAGGCCTGAAAATTTAGACTTTCTTTTGGTACTTCTGAAGAAAGATAAAAACATGAAGAATCTACTCAGCTGAATGGAGTATCATTTTTCTATAAAATGTATTGGCGCCAGATCTGAGTGTCAGTTTATTAAACTTGGTGTAGGCTTGTGCTCGGGATTTCATTCTGATTTTTAAAAATTTGAATCAGTCCACAGGATGATTTCATATAGAAGTATAATTACTGTAATCATGTCTCTTACAAAAACATTCAAATTTAAGATTATAATCAATAAAGCAGCTCCAGGTCGCTTTGTTGCAGGAAAATAGCCTTTCATATAAAATGAACCCAGATGGCACCCTCACCTTGTCTGCTTGCAGTAGGAATCGTTGGTGGTCAAGGCTAGCATTTTTCCCACATAAGTTACAGCTGTAGCGCAAGTGCATCTGGAACATAGGTTTTCAAAGAAGTAATAACAAAAGAGAAAGACGGGAGAATTCTTCTTATTGATTACAAAGTGGCACAGATGCTTTTAAGAGGGGTTGTGTCCCACTAGGTAGGTTCCTTTAAGTCTAAGGAAGAACCTTCAAAAGGCTTTCCAGTATTTTGAAAGTCTAAAGTTAACTAATTTTAAGATGTTGATAAGGAAAGAGTACTTCTTCATCTAATTTTTTAAAAAAAAAGATCGGTGCCTTTCGCCTGTTTCTCGTAGGGTAACAAATATAGTGTTCATTTAGTGGAGTTATACTTTCTACATGAGTTTGCTAACAGAACTTGACAGAAGCCTTTGTGAAGAAGCTTGATTGGTTTGGTTACCATAGCAACATGCTTGAAAGGAAGAATGATTTCCTTTAGGAACGCTTCCTAAATGCTGTGTTGTACCCTATAACGATATTGCCAGCCTGCAATCCTGGGGAGAAGGTGAGGAGAGATCAGTCTGAGGGTCAGTTCTGTGTCCTGTGTTTATGGATTATCCCCGGCAATGAGCTGGGTCTATTCTTCAGGATGCTGTGCTAATAGGAGCCTCGGGCAGACCTATTTATGTCTTGAAATGCATAAAGAGAAAACTCGATTCAGACCAACAATCTTATTCCATTAAGTGCAGTTCCTAAAGCTAATGTCTGTTATGGATTTTTAATTCTCTGCTTATCTTTGTTTGAAATTCCACAATTTATCCACAATTTCTCCTGTGAGTGATGTTACTGTTTTGTGGAGACAAAAGGATTTAACTAGTAAATAGATCAGCAGGGGCATCCTGTAAAACCCTTAGCAGTGGCTTGGTATTCTGGAATTACTGTAAACCCTGAGGCTTACACTGGAGCTTTCCTTTGTTATGGGGTAAATGTCTGTTCCATTAACACAGCGATTGTGTACAGAAAGGCATCAAATCAGTCAAGTGCCACCACAGGGTGTTTTTCAGTGCTTCACACAGGCTAATGGTTATTTCACTTGTACATTCAATAATAACAGCAGTAAAGCCTATTATAACTATTTTTCTAATCAGGCACATGTTTGTAATTTTTCACTTTTACCCATTGGTTTAGGGCTACTCGAGAGCAGACTTCATGGCTTTGACTTACAAACTGTGTGAACCTCGGTGCTGCCAGTAACACAGTGACTTAACATTTGCTTATGTGCAGTTTTATGCAGGTGATGAGAAGAAGTCATAGCCAACATCTGTATGAATAGTTTAAATATTATAACATGGAATTTCTAACTTTGAGAGCTCATGATTGGTAGCAAAATTCATTACAATAGTATGCTATGGTTACATCTGAGTTACTATTTTATTCTGATGATTACGTGTCTAAATTTAAATTTTTCCAACAACATCCAGCTACTTATGTTTAATTTCTGAATGTTCCCTTTGTTTGTTATCTGAAATGATCTTACCATTGAAAGAAGCTATTGGGAAGAATTGTGTCATGTTTTGAATCTGACTCAGTGCAGTTTATTTATTGCTATGCGTTTTTTGATTTCGTGGATTGTTTTGCAAAACACATATTGCGGTAGCATGTCATATTTGGTGATGAAAGGTCAGTGAGTCAAATGTAGGATCATATGAGCAGAGGCATGATTTGATGACCAGGAAGCAGATTGTGTCAGACATGGGACTTTCAAGAGAGAATTCCTGCCTTTTCATCTCTTTGTGTGTTCCCTCGCCGCCTCTCCTTTCCCTCAGTAGATATGAAGTATTAATGGAAAGAAAAGGCAAGCTCTAGGAAGTGGTATCATTTCAGGATATATCAGAAGAACAATACTTGCCTTTCACCAGAGTTAGAGCCATGAGAAAGTGAGACAGATTTGGGTATGTTTGGGAACAAGTTGCATTGAATAACAGGAGGTCGTGATAGGCAAAATTTACACTTTTGTTCTGAGGCGCTCTAGGTTGAAATGAATGGTTTCTCTAGACAGTTACACAGATGTGCCTATAGATAGAACTTGAGGTGCTCTTCAGGAATGTCCCCTTCTCATGTTAAGGCTAGGAACTTCTCTAGAGCCAGTCTTCATGATTCTTGCAGACCCCCGAATGTCTCTTACTAGCTGCACAGGCCCTGCTGCGACGTGCCGCCCATGTGTCTGTGCATCTGGGCGTCGCCCCCACCCTGCCAGCAGGAACTTCTCTTCTTAGGTGTCTTTCTCTGTGGTACTTACTTAGGTCGCTGGCAAAAAAAAAAAAAAAAAAAAAAAAAAAAAAGTACAGTTGTTTCCATGCTCCTCAAACCCACTTCTTGGTCTTCTTCATTCCCTGGCCTCTGTTCACTCTGTTATTTCTTCTAAATTTCTTTGTTCTTTTTGTGCTTCTTGCCTCACTTTCTGGGCCATGAATATTGGGCTCAGCTTGTTTTCCCAGGTCTTCGGGTTCCTGGAAGCACTTCGGATTTTCCCTTCCTTACCAATCTTCTTCCTTTCCTGTCTGGAAAGCAGTTCTCTTTCAAGGTTTCTTGCCGAATGCTGCCCCCCCACCTCTCTTTCTCTACGGTCTTCCACTAATCTGCCTGGAAAGTGACTACATGTGCAGAAGGTCCTCTACCTTTGTCTTTTGGGCTGTGTGGAGGATAGGAACTAATGAGATTCGGAACAGCTCTCCTGCATTTTAAAAATGCTTCTCTAAAGCCCTCCTTGAGTCTATGTGACTTGTTTCAGTTCTGAATCCCTAAATGTTTATTGAGCATCTATTATGTGTCAGGTGCTGTGGCCTGTGGGCCGAGGGGCTCAGCTTGTTTTCCCGGGTCTTCGGGATCCTGGGCGCCCTGCTGCTTTGGAGATCAGCCATGTGGGTGCAGGGCAGACAAGTCAGTAAATCTGATCTCCCTGCAGTGGTCTGGGACAGAAGGCCAAGAAACGGGTATGCACTTTGCGCAGTGAATAATTTGGAGTAGAAAACAGGAGACAGGGACCAGAAACCAAGAGGGCTTCTCAGGCAATAGTGTTCAGTCCTTTTGAATAATTGCTGGGATATCAGGTATCAGAATTTTATTAATTAGTAAGGTAACCCCGGAACTTCATGAGCATCTGTTTTATGTTCCCCATGAGAGTAAGTACAGCTCCTCAACTGATAAGAGCAGGCCTTCCGTCCTGTGGACGAAGAGAGCAGGAAGAAAGGCGAGCATGGTTGGCACCATTCCCTGAAGAACCTTCTACCCCCGACTTCTCTTTTGGATTCTCTGGGTCCGTTCCGGCTCTCGTCCTGTCTTCTCTGCAGGCTGGTGACGCTCTCTGGTTGTCTTTCTCCTTTCCTTCCACCCCTCCTCGCCTGGTCTTCTGTGCAGACGGACAGTGCTGGTAGCTCTTCTGCTTTCCAGCTCACTGATGACAAACGCCCCACAACACGGCCCAGAGGTGTCTGTCCTCAGCGTGTGCGTTTGTTCTGCTCCCTGGGAGGCGGCTGCTGCCCGTCCAGAGCTCCTCAATGACCTTCTTGCCACTTCAAAGCTATGCAGTGTGGATCCTGTTTTCTTAGTTTATTGATGATTACGTCATGATGAATGGAATCACCAGCTTTGTGGAAGTGCATGTGTAAAGCGTCACTTCGTTTCCTTGCTCTGCTGTTCTCCATATTCCATCAGAGGAGATAAAAATTTTTATACACCCAGCCATACATCAAGCTCTGTCAGATGTTACTCAGTATTGTGTCCTACCTTAACATGTGGGCAACTATATTTCTTTTTTTCTGAGACAGGGTCTCACTATGCAGTTCTGGCTGGCCTTGAGCTCACTTTTGCAGCCCAGGCTGGTCTTGAACTCACGCTGATCTTCCTGCCTCAGCCTCCCAAGTGCTAGGATTACAGTCGTGCACCACCATACCCGGCGACTATATTTCTTTTTAAACATTTTTTTCTGGTGAATTTCAAGCTTTTTATTTAAAAAAGATGTTTTTATGTCTTACTAACCTTAACTTTCCATTCCATTCTCTAAGTAATTTAAATTTGTCCTATCCAGAGGCATTGGTCCGTTTCTTTAGGACAGTGATTGAAAGTCAACATGATCTTCCAGTAAATGCCAGAAGACTGGAACGAAGTCAGTTTGTTGAGCTTGTCTCAACTCTTGTCATTCCTTGGCT
>PVKN010034674.1:0-11784 GCA_004027915.1 Capromys pilorides
TAGTTTCTGTGCATATTCGAACTAGAGCTTTAATGTTAGTGCAGTTTTTAAAGTAAATTAAAGGGGTAAGAAACAAAAATAAATTTAAAGAAAAACTAAAACTTCACAAAACTCACTGTTGCAAAGGACAATGTAAAATCTGCTCGCAATATAGCTGTGTCCAAATTAATATGTGGCCAAAAAAAAAGAGATGGTGACTGTTATCAATAGATAGGGCAAGTGCAGTTTCATCCTAGTGCATTTTGTTTTATAGTTCTTCAAAGCTGTTGCTGCTGGCCTCTCCCAAGAAGTCGGCCTAGAGAGCAACCTCCCTGGTATTCATAGAAACAAATGTGGCTGTAGGAGATCCCCCAAGCAATGTAGTCAGTAGGGAAGGAGAGACAGAATTTGGGGTCTTGGCCACAAAATGACTGCTAGTGATACATGCTCGCAGAACTTACTTGAAAGTAAGCATTGGATTCTTTGTCCAGTGACAATGACCCTCTGAAGGGAGAAACACTCATTCCTTGGATGCTGTTCTTGTACATTTAATTTGTTTTTTATTATGACAGTATTCAAGATAGATGATGACTACATTTTATAGGGGCTCACACGTGTGCACAACACACGTTAATTATTTTTGATCTCCTCTCCGGGAAATGACATTGAAGTCGTCTTGTGACCTGTACAAGAAGAGTTGGTTAGGCAGAGGGTCAGATGGGCAGTGCTGTCATGAGTTTAAAGGCTGCCCCGCATTTCCTTGGGACCTCAGAATCTGTTCTGTGACTCCCACGTGCCTAGTTCTTCCATTTCACCCCTTTTATCCTCTCTGCCACATCATCAGAGAAGGAAAAGCTGTTTGTTCAAAAGGAAGAGAAGTATATAAAGCATTTTATTTATTAAAATAATTTTAAACCATTAGAAAGATGTTTTTAAAGAAATTACCCAGAACATTAAAGTTCACTATATTAAGTATTAAAAGAAAGAAAAAAAGGAAAGTTGGTTTCACAAGTTTAATGCTATGTCCCATACACAGGAGAAACTGCAATCTCTGAAATTCTATCAATTTAACCAGAAATAACTCCCCACAGCTTTGAACTCTTGCCCTGTTTGCATTGGTTAGAAATGACGTGAAAATCAGTCAGGTATAGCCTGGGAATCAATAGTTTTTTTTCTTCAATTTATACCACAACTAAATACTTTGTGGCTAAAAATTGGTCATCATAATGTTTTAAATTAATGGATAAATAAGTTATAATTTTATGTAGAATGGAAGCTATAGCTTAAAATCATATATATTATTTCCAAATTTAAATAATATAGTTACATTTGTGATGGAGTTCTAGCATATTTTGCTGTGAAAAATTAGTAATAATTATTTGCAACTCCATAATCTCACCAAATGGTGGCACATGTACCATGTTTTCCTCAGGTTGAGACTGTTAGTCTTGTTTCCAGTATGATTCAGTATTAGCAGCTTCAGTACACGCTAGCATATTTCTTTGCATTTATCAAATCAGGAATTAAAGGTGCATTACCCTTAAATTTAAGGTTTGTAAATCTGCAGCAGTAAAGTTCATGCTTTACTTTAGTCATCAATGACTAGCTATTTTTTCTGAAATTTGTAGCAAATTTTGAATTGAATTTGACAGAATATATTCAGTATTGTCATGAGCACAATAATAGTATTGTTTGCAGGTAAATGAAATTGAAGATGAATGATTTCTTTCTCTATTAGCAGAATGATATCTATCTCTTAACTTATTCATCAAAGAGTCCCTGAGAGCTCACAATGTGTCATATAGCACGCTAGTTTGGGGATGCAATAACATCATGACAGAGTAACTACCACTTACAGCTCCAGGAAAGACAGATCAACTATGTTTGATACGTGTATGAATTTACAAAGGATAAAATGAAAACTTAGGCTCTGTAAAATCTCAGGAATGACTTCCCTGACTGTTGGCTTTTGCCTGCAACCTGGATTACAGCATGTGCTCTGCCTTCAAAAATTTTCAGTCATCCTGGCAATGTGAAACTTCTCATACATGATTTAATTTACATTTATCCTGCTCTTTCTTTTTTGTGTATGTTAAAAAAGAGATTGTATGGTCTGATAACCTCTCACAGTCACTCTGAATATTTTTGTTGGCAAAACACTATCAGTTTCCAGAGCCTATCTACATTTTATGTATAAGATTTACACAGGGTTAGGATTTTCAACCCTGTTTTATAGATGAGGAAATAGTTGTAAAAAGTGTGTCATTTGCCTCTGATGAAGCATTCAATCAACCAAGGTATTATTGCTGCAAGTTTTTCTTAATAGGCTACTTCTTTTCATTTGTTTGTTTGTTCTTAATGTATTTGGTACAGGGTCTCACTACACAGCTCAGACTTGAAGTGATTCTTCTGTTTTCAGCCTTCCTAGTGCTGGGGTTATAGGTGTGTGCCATGACACCTAGACTCTGTCCCTGGCTCAGCATGCCCTAGGGTGGGGCCAGCACAGCACGTGGCTTTATGTGCCATTTATTTGTGAAGCAAGAGGTCAGACCTTCTGAAATCAAGCAAAATGCGCTTTAAGATGAAGATCTAATTACTAAAAAGGCCAGGTGCGACAGAGTGACTGCAGATGAGCTTCGGTAGTCTTATTCTTCCTTAATTCAGTGCTGTACCACTGATGCCTTTTACCTGCAATATCAACATTATAGTTATTTGTCCTTTGAAATAAACTTTAAAGACTCTTTCAATCTGTCTATTGCATGAAGACTCTCCATGGATCTGTAGCACCAAGGACAAGGAGAACCTGTTGTGTCCATCTGGGTCAGAGGACAACATGCTGCAAATGTTCTTTCTTAATCCCTTATAAGCCATGGGGCCAAGATGGAAGCAAATGGTGAGACCATCCCTTGGTTGGTATCTACTCTTCTTCCTTTTCCTTGTAACCTGATTTCCTTCACCTAATTTTCTTAATAATGGTTTTGTACCAAATGTGTGGAACCTGGTATAATTTGCAGGTCATCCATCTCTCCAACAGCCCTCTGCTAAAGGCTTGATCCATAATCAGTGCTATCCACAGGTGGCGAGCACTTACAAGGTGGAGGCTTCATGGGACGTCTTTAGGCCATGATTAGCATGTTCTAGCCTTATTCCTTTATTTGTTATTCTTACCTATAAGGTAGATGCTTCTCAGCAAAGACCCAAAGCAATAGGTCCAACTTAAGGTTGACTGACATGCCAAAAAAAACCTTGTCTCTTATGAACTGACTGTCTCAAGTACTTCATTCTAGTGATGGAAAGCTAATACAGGAACTACTGCCTGATACAGTGGTTAAAGGGTCTCCATAAGCATTTCCTTCCAATAAGCAGGAAATAAAGCACCATGTGTAGATAACAAAACCTTTTTGAACTTCATATCTGACCTTGAGCAGGTTTTCTAGACCCTTGACTTCAGTCCAGTCATGTGTATATTGTACATTATGTGTCACAATGTCAGTATTTCATAATGCTGTGCATGTTGAAATATTGAGTGTGAAGAACTATGAAGTCATTGGATGCGCATTTGGCCCTCTAAAACTTGTAGCTACAGATAATTACATTCCACTCTTTACTCAGAACACTGAGTTTCTAACAACTTGATCACTCAACGAGATCTGCACACCTGAAAGTCACCGTGGAGCAAAACTTATTAGCTTATGGAAAAGCCCTTTGGTTATGTGAATGTGTATCTATTAAACTCCACATTTGCCATAGGCTTTCTACTTATTTTTAAGACTCTCTGAATGGCCTCATCCTTTTTAGATCCAATCATCCTCTCTAAAGCAATCACTCCCTTAAAAAAAATAATAATAATGGAAGATAGGATTAATAGTCATCGGTCCAGGTCCACATGTATCCTGATGCTGCTTGGTAAAAGGGTTTATTGGAATCAGTATCTCTCTTTCTACTCTAAGTGAATTTAAATGTTTCACTTCTTCAACACCAGTGACAGTTTTACCGTACATGTTTCAAATGCCCTTTAATAACCAGTCACTAAAAGTGGCAGTAAGAGCACAAGACCTCACACCACAAGAGTGCCCCTGAATGAATACGGTGGTGCATTCAATGGGAGTGAGGAGGCTCGCAGCAAGCTCAGGCACAGCTCTCGGACACGACGTATTTCTGCAAGCGATACTTAACCTGCAAGGCTCACAACAAGAATTGCTGAGTCAGCACATGTGCTCCTCATACCTCATTTTACTGCCGTAATAGCAATTTACCGTCATCTAATTCTTTTGTAGCGCTTGCATATTCAAGGTCTCACAGCCACTATATTTCCCATTACTTCCTTTAGTTCTGTCATCTTGCCTTTTCCAGGACATAATTTGGTTTCTAGTGAATGATGTGAACTGCTTCAGATCTTGAGAATGTTTTCTACTTTCTTGATTTAAATCATCCATAGAAAAATATTTTATGCATCCAGTGAATTTACTTATAGTAGTAATAAATAATCTAAATCCAGCTAGAATCACTGCCTATTTTTTGCATGCACCATTGTGTAATTTTTATGTAATTAGAATACATTTTTTCTCTATTTTATTGCTAAAGCACTTCATGGTCCAGTACAAGAAAAGTACCTTAAGTATTAATGTCAAGAAATGTTTCATCAAATGTTACAAAACTTTTTCTTATACAGTTTGAAAGTAGCTTTGGTATTGTCTCCTGATGAAGTTTGGTGAGCTCACTATTTTATTATTATTGTTATTATTGTTGTTGTTCTTGTTGTTGTTGTTATTGACAGCTCAGGCTGTCCTAGGGGTGGGGCTGGTACAGGATGTGCTGCCAGGGTTAGAGCAGCAGTTCCTGCAATTACCTAAGCTTGCCTAACTAAGCATGGGGTTTAGACTGCTGAGCCATCTTGCCAGCCTGGTGAGCACACTATTAAGCCGAATAAAGCATTCTTCCTCAGCAGCCCTACTGTCCTGTCTATAAATCATGTGCTGCGATGGTGGCCCTGCCCCCAGGGTGAGCTGAGACAGCAATTGAGACTGGGTTTGGTGGCATGTGCTTATAATCCCAGCTCTTTGGATGCTGTAAACAGGCAAATCCCTAGGAGTCTGATCTTGTAGTGTGATACTGAACACCCTGTAGACCCTTCCCTAAGATACAAAAAAAAAGAAATCATACTTCCTATCAAGATAATTTTATCTATGTATCGCAAAATCTCTCAGAAGTATGGCTAACTGAAGGAAAACATTGTCTTAATGTACTATGTTATAATCACAGAGTTCAGAAAGAGGAAGATTATTTTGAGAAATAACAAAAATAAAGAAGTGAAGATTTATTAAATTGGTACTCTGGAAGACTGTATAGTCTTTCCTTTTCTAATATGTCTTAATCTGGAAGCCTAGAGAATACTGGTGTAATCACAAATGGAATTTTATTTTTCCTACTAGAACTGTTTCTCCCAGCAAAACAATTAGGTGATTAAAGAGGTTTACACAGTGCATCACTGTGGTCTAATAAGGATTTGTGTTTGACATTACCAGTAAATGAAATTCACAAGGGAAAATCGGACTCATCTGAGCTTTTAGACAAAGTCAAAACAGTCAGTCAGTGTAGGGGGAGAGGGAGGGCGGGGAAGCACTATTGTCCCAGATGTCAAGGAGCAAGATTATCCTTCTGATGACTTTCTTTTTTCTTCTGGTTTTCCAAGGGTTGTTGGACTAGCACACCCATTATTGTCCAAGAAAGCAAAATGGAGGGGGCAGTGGCTTTAATCTGCTTCCTAAAAGTCTTTCCAATCTCCTCAGCTATCACAGACTCCAACAGCATAAATAATGCAGAAAATTTCAATTGCAACTCAGAAAGATTGGGATATATACTTACGTAACTAAGATTTGATTAGTACACTATAGTCTGGAAATTATGCAGAAATCAGCTGATTATACCTTTCCAAAGGTGAACAGTTCCTTACATGTCATTGGTACTGCTTGAATATAAGGAAAGCCTTGAATAGCGTTCAGTGCTGATTCTAATCCCCAACAGCAGCTATCATCTCATGTCTTACAGTTTGCCAAAATATTTTATCACACTCATAGTATCACTTGTATATACAACATTCATCTTTGCCTTTTCTTTTAAACTGTAAAATCCTGGAGAGGAAGTTATCTGTAACCATTAGAACAGGTTTTCTTTATATTCCAGATAGCAGATTTGGTTGAAAAAAGTGAGTGAATGGTCTGATGATGTTTAACCCAAACAACTACATTTGAATCCTAACTTATGCAAAACAGGTCTCCATGTAGTTGTAATCATGGGTGGAATGGAACTTTTTCCTCTCATTCTTTATAATTTGCTTTATTTCTACAAGCTTCAGTGGTTGAAAGGTCATCTCTTGACTTATACTTTCCATAATATATTCTTGGTAGCATTCTAAATGGTAAACTCTCCTAGTTGACTATAAGCTCCTGGCATACAGCTTACTATCCGGAAAACTCACTAATGTTCATGATGAATTTCAACTCATAACCTAGAGCTGGGGGCATATAGCTCAGTGGCACAGTACCTGCCTGTCAAATGAGAGGTCATGCTTTCAAGTCCTAGTATCAGAAAGAAAGAAAGAAAGAAAGAAAGAAAGAAAGAAAGAAAGAAAGAAAGAAAGAAAGAAACCAAATCAACTTGTAACTTCATACACTTGTAGGAGGCACGTAATAAACAAATACGTTGTAAAGCAAAAAGTCTTTATGTATTAACCAGTTACAAGTTGAAGGAAACTAGGAACTGCTCAACAAATTACCCAAACTAACATCCTGTATCAAACTGGTTCCATATCAGGTGCAGTGGAGTTAGGCATGAGAAGTCCAGAGATGTTATAAAAGCTGCCCTTACAAGTTACAGGAACACGGGGCTAGAGCAGTACTGCGGAAACTTCTTAGCGCAGAAGCAGGGCTCGTGGGGTCCTGCATTGTTGGGCTCCTCCTGTGGTGCCTCAGATCTCTGGGTCTGATCCGGAGGCACGTGAGTCCAGCCAGGAGCAGAGAGCCATTCAAATGAGTGCACTGGTGTGTGGAAGATCAGTGAGTGCGTCTTTGAATTCTGCTCTCCCACCTGCCTCCACCAGAAGGCAGAGATCAGAGGCCCCGTGTGATCAGTGAATAGCATCCCGCATCACGGGAAAGTCAGAGTCTCCAGGAGGGTGCCGGTGGCGGAGCCATTCAAGAAGGCGCGCGCTCTGGAGGTGGGAAAGCAGAGACGTGGGGCGCTGAAGCTGCTTCCTTATTTAAAGTGGAACTTGGTGACATAAATAGTTTGGGAAGTTAACAAATTGACCCGTATTATTAAGGAAGTATTTAGAGGAGCTCAGATGGTTGAACACTGAATGAACGCCCGGATTCAAAGCCCAGCTCTGTCGCTGGTGAGCTGAATGACCAACACAGTTACTTCTCCATGTGGTACCTTTTACATCTGCAAAACGGAGATCATGACTCGGAACTGTTGTGAGAGTTCAGTAAGTCAAAATGTGTACATTGCATGAAACAATTATGTATTATTAATGTCACCACTATCATTTTGATTGGAGCTGTGACAAACGGAGTTGAAAGACTAGGATATTAGGGGCAGGCAGGATAGTTCAGCAGACTAAGTGCCTCCTTAGGCAAGCATACAAATCAGGGTTCAATACCCAGCACCACATACCATGCCAGCCTTTCCCCTAAGCACGCTGAGCTGGGCACCAAGACCAGGCATGGTGGGGCATGCCTGTAATCCTAGTGCTGGGAAGTCAGGAACAGGAAGATCAACAAAGTGAGGCCCTGTACCAAATACATTTTTAAAAAACCTCGTATATCATGCAAATAAATACCTATGAATGCCCTGGACAGACAGCAAATATCTTCACACTTCTAACATATTAAAAAGATATGCAAAAGCATTTAAATGATTCTCTTAATAGATTTTTTTCAATAAATTGGTATGCTCCATATACCCTAGATCCCACTCCTAAATTTTAAAAAATCCTCTTTTCAGAAGATTGGAAGAAAAAATTCAGATACTGTTCCAAAATTAAAAAAAAAGTTTCTGTTCCACAAGAGATTAAATCGAAATGAATATACCATACAGTGCCTTTTAAAATGATTTTTCAAACATTTTGAGCATATGTAAAAGTAGAAAGAACAGTAATCAAACCTCATGCCCTTATCATCCACCATGAATTATAAATCACTCACGGCCCACCTTGTTTGCTTTCCCTTGTATCTTGTTCTCCTTTGTAAAACGAGAACAAGATTGCATTATGCATCCTAATTGAGAGGATCTTAAAAATGTGAGGAGATGTCCCTTAAAACAACTAAAATTAAATAATTCTTCCTGCTATCAAATACATAGTCATTTTCAAACAGTATTTTATAAATGGGAGGAGTAAGGGACCCACTGCTTATTTCCTCTCACACTTCAGGTGTGAATTTTTTTCAGCTCCTTCTGTTTTCTGGTACAGCACAGCCATTAGTATGCATAAACGTAAGTGTCTAGTCATCTTGGAGAGAAGAGACAGAGTAGATCCAAAGAGGAGAAGTTAAAAAAAGAGCAGACTAATGAAAAGGTGGGACAGCAAGCGAAAGGGAAAAAGAAAAGACACATGACAGGACAGGACAGAGGTGGACAGGGCAGAGGTGGGGTAGTGTGCAGCGGCCAGAAGTGACAGACAGCAGTTAAAGCGTCATTTCTGATGACCTGAGTAACTCAGGGAGTCTGACTTTGGATGAGACCGCCTGTCTCCAACTTGGGGAAAAAAAAAATTGGTAAGCATTCTCCAAGCAAGAAGACAAGTGTTGTTTTTGTCACTTGAAGAAGAAAAAGGACAAGAGCCATAACACATTACCACAGTATGACAGTCATGATTTTTATTAGAGAAAGTAGCAGGGAACAGAATGGCATTGTATTATGTATACCATAAAGATGGTGAAGATAAACATTAGTGATGTGATCTAGCACTACGATGAGTGGTTAAACTGAAAGAGTTTTGCAACAGAAGACACCTTGCCACGAATACTCCGCTAACTACTGCCCTTGCATGGGCCACGGTTATCCCACAGTTCTTACCACAGCTATGGAACGCGTCTGTCTTCACTTGCACTGTCTTTCTCTTTATATCCTGAATCAGTTCAAAATATTTACATTTGGCCATCACGTGGCCTTTGGAGAAGCGGCAGATGGTGCATGGAGCTACATCCGGTGAACAAGTTCAAGGAAGCCACACTCTAATGTTTTCAGAATCTTCCTGGGTTGCACTCAGCAGCAGACACACTTGCATATTGATCATGTGTTGTAAAGGCACAAAAACAGCCTTCCAGGCCTGCATCAGTAAGTCCAGAAATGATGGAGCAGTTGATCCAAAATGATAAGGAGTATTTCAAGGGGCATTAATGGCAGTATGTCTTTGAGAGTAATTTTTAAAAATTTAAACATTCAATATATGTCTTAATAATTCCTTTTATGCGTCATATATATATATATATATATATATATATATATATATATATACATATATATGCATGAACTTGAGCAGTTGTTTTTTGACTGAGACTGTGAATTCAATGAAATGTACTTAGTTTAGTGCCAGGTCTAGGTAATAAATAAAGGACACACAGTAGTCATGTATCAGCAATATTAGAAGTTGAAGTGGTGGTTGTAGTTGTAGCTGGAGCACTTATATTTCTCTACCTTCCAGCCAGCTTCCCTCTGCCTCAGTAGCAAATCAAAACTGAAAAGGTGAAGGAAAGAACATGGAATGGATGGTACAAACAACAGCTAGACATTCCAAGGAAGCAAAAG
Source organism: Capromys pilorides (assembly GCA_004027915.1). NCBI lineage: Eukaryota > Metazoa > Chordata > Mammalia > Rodentia > Capromyidae > Capromys > Capromys pilorides. The sequence goes on from PVKN010034674.1 coordinate 9,787, forward strand.
TGAGTTGGGGCAACAGTACAGGAGTAAAGAGACAGGACTCATTTTGGGTACTGTATTGTTCTTTGGTTGATACTTCACCTCATGTTTTTAGGAAAGGAAGTCACTAAAATAAGATTATATAAAATACTTTAAAAATAGAATACCTGGGCCAGCCCGAAGCTCAGAGACTGAAATGCCTCCTTAGGCAGATGCAGGGACCAGAGTTCGATCCCCCGTGTGTCGTGCCAGCCTCAATCCCAGGTGGGGGGTGCTGAGACAGTGATGGGGACTGAATGTGGGGGCATGCACCTGTAATCCCAGCGTTTGGGAGGCTGAAAGCAGGAGGATCACAAGTCTGATCTGTATAGTGAGATCCTGTAGACCCTATGCTAAGCAATGTTTTTAAAAAATAGAGTACCTGTGACTTGGAAGAAGTGGGGGTGAGGAGAAAGAGAGAGGTCAGAAATAAAAGTTTGTGACGTCGTCCTTTGATAAAAGCTGCCTATAAAGATGGAAATGTGACCAACAGACAGAAATGAAACCTTTCTTGAGCATACTTTCTATTTTGGCAAACTAAGCTCAAATAACTGAATTAAATAAAACAGTGTGTGTATTCACTCTGGAGTCTTTAAAGCACCTGGGACTTAGGTAGCCATTTTGCTAAAGTTTATGAAAGCTAGGAGAGGGTGAGATATTTACGACAGCAAGACCACTGAATGCAGCTTCCTTTGTGCTGATGATATCCTTGATATTTAGAAAAGTGATTATCTTAAGATGATCAGAAATTCTGTCCTTATAAAATGATGTAGTTAGCAGAGGTTTCATTTGAAACCTGTTAAACTTTGAGACATTTGCTGAAAAGAAAAGCTCATGAACATGCCTTAATAGTTCATTAAAGCTGTGGGGCTGGCTGGAAGATCCATTCATATTATAGTACTCATAATATCAAGCAGTGGAAGGGAAAATGCAATGACCTTGAAAAACCTCAAATAAATTGGGTCTATAAACTTTGATGTCTCCTTCATGGAGATTGCAGGGTTTTTTTTTTTTTTTTCATCATTCTTTTCTTCTTTTTAAATACATGTCCAAGTAGGAGAGCAAAATATAAAATTGCTGTCTTACCATGTTTTTGAAGGAAGAAAAATTGAATCCCTTGGTGAAAAAGATTTGATATGATGCACATAGACTAATGTTAATTGCTTATTTTGGGGAAAATGACATGCCAAATTAATTACTGAAGATCTATTTTTGTGGAAAAATGCCAGAATTCAGATTGTTTTGGAGGGAGTGGCTCAGTAATAAATATTTAACACTCTGTGGGATTTATTAGTTGCCCTGGTCAGCTGTTCATTTCTTTTGATCCTTGGAAACTAATTTTTGTTGCAGTCAACTGTAACTGATTGGAGACAGTATTTTTTTTTTTTTTGAAACCAGGAACCTAATATACATTTTCCTATTTGATTTTCATCTGATAGTACCTCTATCCCAGAAAGCAGCAAGATGTATTACTGATTTGGTTGCCAGATACTATCTGCTAATCATCTCCTGTTTTGGATTTTAATCTTATCTGCCTGATATTTCTAATTCTTTTTAAAAATAAGACATTCCTATAGAGAAGAATAATGTTCATATAAGCAATGAGATAATGTACTATAACTTCCCACCATATGAGCCATGAATGCGTCTCATTCTAATATGACGTATTGTAAAGCAGTAGCATAATTGTTTTTCTGTAATCTTAACCTAACATGCTTTGTTTTTCTACACAAAAAAACAGGGCTTAAAAATAATAATACGAGCTGAATAAATTGTAAATGTTACTGTGAATCATTGTTTATCGGTACAGAACATTAATTATTCAAATAGTCTTTTGCATCTGATATATTTCTGTCATGGATGAGAATTTTAAAAGCAGACTTTTTGTAAGAGTAGGAAAATGGAGTGGAAAGAACAAATGGGAATAGGAATGGGGGAAGGGAGAGGAGAAATAGCTCCTGAAAGGAGAGGGGTCTCATGATC
>PVKN010034675.1:0-11783 GCA_004027915.1 Capromys pilorides
CTTGAACTCTTGACCCTGCTGCCTCCGTCTACCCAGCAATGAGTTTCGAGAATACACTGTTGGCGGGAAGCCTGGCCCTCATGCAACAGGGCACCTGGCCTCCATTCCCTTTGTCCTCAGTTCTTTGAGCCTTTGATGAAATAATTCAGTCAGGACACCGAGGCCCTGCAGAAGTAAGGGAGGTGAGCAGGGCTGGGGCAGCCCAGCTAAATACCTATGAAGCGAGTCTGTCAGTTGCAGTGGCTGCGGGCGCCTGAGCAGAACACAGGACTCTGTGCATTGTGTGTGTGGCACTGTCGTGGGAAGCGTGTGGCTCCTGTCTTGCTGGGTGTCAAGCGGTCTGACAATGTCCAGGAACTAAGGCAGCTTTAAGAAAGAAGGTAGGAGAGTTTTACTGGACAGAAGGGAAAGAAGAATAGGTCCTGGATGTCCAGGAGGGCTCCACGCAGGCCCTGGGTCAGGAGTAAGGTATACAGCAGAGTCATAGTGTAGGCACAAGGTGGGCCAAACTGCAGTCACCCAGTGGGATCACAGTGGGTTGCTGCTTGCCTAATAGCGATGCACCAGGGAGGCAGGTCACATAGCAAGGGTACGTAGAAAGAACCAAGGCATGCTGGGAGGAGAGGGGAGTCTGGGTCTAGATGTTCTGGTCACCACCCATGTGGCTGTTGCCTGCCTGGGCCCACTGGACCAGGTGGTGCTGGTTGCAGAGTCATCTCAAGCCACTGCTTATCTCCAGGCCTCGCTTTTTCATCTGCATCCGGAAGCCTGGCTCTCTTTAGGTTTGTCTCCTGCCACAGTTCTCAGTCAGTCAGTCAGTCAGTCAGTCAGTCAGTCAGTCTGTCCTGCCTTCATTTATTATGTTCATCTCCCCTAGGACCTAGTCCTTTTCAGGCTGTATATTTATTACCATCTCACTTAGCTAGCTATAACAGGACCAATCAGAAAATTACCGCTCTCTGTTCTCCATTTATACCTGACACAAACCCCAGCCGGCCTTGGGCAGGATGGCATGCACTTGCACGTGGCTGCTCAGTGGATGCCTTCCAAGGTGACTTGCTTGCCAGAGGGAGAAACAATCTAGGAATCCAGGGCCAAAGAGCCTGCCTCATCCTGGTCGCTTGAGCCTTTTTTTCCTCATTCTGTAAAGCATGCTTCTTTTCCACTTTTAAGATATGTATTCCTTGGCCAGGGAGATAGCTCAGTAGAATAAGTGCCTGCCTGGCAAGCTCAAAGTCCTGAGTTCAATCCCCAGTAATGGAAAAAAAAAAAGGTATGTAGTCCCTCTCTCCTTTTCCTGAGTGTCTTGCCCAAGATATCAAGCACTGGAAGGAATTCCTTTGAAATGTAAAAGCTGGCAATAAAAGTCTCAGTAGAATGTGTTGAACAGTAGGCACAGAAGTTGGAAAGCAGAGGCCGACCAAATAGCTCTGTGGATTAAAGCACCTGCAAGCAGGCTCAGGGGCCAGGAGTTCGACCCTGGATTGCCCGGTGGGGCCTGCTGTGCCAGCCCTGCCCCCAGGGCCCACTGAGACATGTTTCTGTAATCTTGGCTCTTTGGAGGATCACTACAAGTTGGATCTAGTGGTGAGACCCTAAACACCCTGTAGACCCCTCCCTAAAAAACAAAACAAAAAAAAAGAAGCAGCTGGAAGGCAGGAATGCCACAGAGACATCTTAGCAAGTCCTAGCTTGCAAGCATTTTATGCACCTTAGAGTTATTCTTGTGGTTGGTGCACTGCGGTGGCTAGGAGGCTTACTGGCATTTTAATTGGAAATTACTCAGGAACTGCAAAGCACCCTTCTCCTCTTTGGGAGGTCACTGACTGCTCAGGGCTTTCATCTTGGAGGAAATCTACAAAAGCTAAATTCCTTGCTGAAACCAGGCCGCAGCCTGAGGCAGCAGGGCTCTTAAGGGACTTAGTTTTCCTGGTTTCCCTGCCCTGGAGGTCACGGCAGCCAGGAAGGCTGTGTGTCCTGCCCAGGAGCCGGACATAGGTCTGAAAGACAACACGATGTGGATGTGTGACCTCCTACCTCATGGTTCCTTAAGGGGTCACTTTAGTCCTGAGACCTCCAAAGTGGTTAGAAGTGGATTAAACACTCACCTCTTTGGTTGTTGACTTAACTGGCAACTCCATCTGGGCTGGCCCACTTTGTCCCTCAGGCATGCTAATGTCTGACGCCCTGCATGATATGCACCTGCACACCTGGCTCCATTGTTTTTCTAATAACCTTAAATTGTGATCATTTTCATAGACGCCTGAATTATCAAAATATGGGAAGATGGAAGTTGGTTTATAGCATTTAGAAATAATTAGGAAAATCCCACGGCGATCTGGGAAAACTCTACAATCGTAGAAGAGAGTGCATATTGGAAAAGTGTGAAACAAGACAATAACGCACATCCCAGGCCATGTGCTGAAGAATCCCAGAAAGAAACAGAGTCAGAAACACAGAGGCTGGAGCGGAGGAGGCAGGGAGAGAGACTCGCTCTTTCAGAGGCCGGGGAGATTCTGGCACCGAGCATGCTGGGAACTTTTTCAGGGGAAACTAAAATTAAAACTGAAGTGGTTGTGCAAGGGTAGAGGCAGAAGCTTTGGTTAAGAAGCAGAGAGAAGGGCCGGCCTTTAAGCTGGAGCAGGAGAGCTGGGGGTACTCAGCTCGGGGAGCAGCCCACGTCTCACTGGCCAGGAAAGAGGAGGCCGAGCGCTCGCCTGAGAGGGAATACAAACAGGCAGATGCTTGCCTGGCGAGCATAAAGTCCTGAGTTCAATCCCCAGGACCGAAAAAAAAAAGGCAGAAAAGAGGCAGGAGGAGTAGTAATCATAAAATTAAAAGCTGCACTTTGTGGCCACAAGCTCAGTTTAAAGTTTTTTTCTTCCACTCTTCTCAAACTTGGGAAATTCTTTTGTTACCTGCAGATGGCTTAAACCATTCCACAGTTTTATTTTCAAGCCGCGTTTTCCACCTGTACTGTAGTTTTCCATTACGTCATTACGTACAGGTCGTTGAGAGTTGGTGGTTCTGCCCCCCCTCCCCGATTTCCATTTCTAAAAAGCATGAAAATACTCCGGGTTCCAACACGTGCAGCATGCTCCTCCTTCTCTGGAGAGGCTGCAGTCTACTTTTTAGGTGTGCCGCTCCTTTTAATTTCTGGATTAAAAAAAAAGAAACTCCGTCCTGTGTTTCTTACTTACTAGTCCTGAAAATTCGAGTCTCTTACACAAAGGCGGCCTGGAAGCCCGCGAATTTATTCTGCTAAAACGATGGATGAGCTTGCTGACCCCGGCTCCGGGTACCTCCTCAGCCCCTGCCTGCTGCCAGCAGCTACAAGGTCCAGTCAATGTCACCGGGTCATTAATTAGGAAAAGAGAAGGAGGGGTGCAGGGCTTTCCTGGAGGGGGTCACAAGTCCCAGGACCCCTCCACCTCCCGCGCTCGAGAGGATTCCATCAGTTAAGCCTCAGTCAGTCCGTGCGTCCCCTCGGGGTAGACCCTAAGCTAGCAGCCAACCGAAAGCAGCGAGCGCCCTCTCCACAGACTTAGGCCCAGGTTCACCCAGGAGCTGAAACAGCTGTGGGGATCCCTTATACACAGAGGGAAAACAGAATTTCTCAAATTTCCTCCAATCGCAGGTTGTGTTAAAAGTCGGAGCGAGGCACCCAGTGAAGTGAACCCCGCCTCCAAGGGAGATAGAAACCCTGACTTTCTTGACATTTGCATTTCAAAGGAATCCCTCCTGGGCCCTGGAGGAAAACATTGTTGAAGATAAAACTGCCTAGGAACTTATTTAGCTTTTAAAGAGGTTTACATGCATCTCCAAGGGGCACGAAGGATTTATTGTGATTTGAAATTTTCTAAGGAAAACGCTTTGAGAAAAGAGAGAGTGCCACTCTCCCCCTTTCGCTGGAGAAAGTTTAAAATTTTCTTTTCCTGCTCTGTATTTGCCCCTGTGGTGGTAGCATGAGCCTTCCAGCACAAACGGGGCCTTGCTGGAACTCAGAACGCAGCCGAGGTTCCCTGGATGAGGTGGTTTCTGACTTCGCATTGCCTCGGAGTTTATTTACTTATTCTGCCCAGCTTTCCATTCCGTGAGGCCTGATTAATGAATCTCAGGGGAATTCTTGGCCTTTGTCATCCTGGCATCTGCAGCGCATTTCGTTATTAACAAAAATCTTCAGCGCAGGAATGTGGACGCCCAGGGCTTTCCTCTCCCGGAGGTACGCTAGAGGCCTCTAGCTGACCTTGAAGTCTGTGGGTCTATCCACTGGTGGTTTGTTTTATGGTATGAAATAAACCTCTTTTACATATTGCTGTATTTGTAAGAAAAGGTTTTCCTGGAAGAGAGCAAATGGATGCAACACGGTTTTTTTCTCAAAACAAGCAGAGAGAATGTTCCAATATCTGTATTAGAAATAGCGTCCTCAATATTCTCCTGCTGATGTTCAAATGGATGTCATTTTCATTCTTTCTTCCTTAGCTTGGCTCTCAGCAAGGCTATCATTTTCCAGGGAACATTGGTTACTGGCTTCCCAAAGGCTCCTAAACAGGGGGTGCCTTCCAGAAATTCAGTGTGGTTGTTCAAAGAAGGTTGAGCCCTCAAAGTGTGCCTCCACCAGGGGACAGGATGCTAGGACCTGCAGGGACAAGGTCATTACCTTGATACCAAAATCAGGTAGGAATCTCCCAGGCAATCCAAAGATACAGACTTGGAGAGGGATGTATATTTGGAAATGATATGTTTTGTTTGTTGTTATTGGTGGAGGCAATTTAAGTAAAAAGAGCTTTATCAAGAAAATGGACAAGGTATGGCTCAAGGGCTACAGTTCACACCGTCACCAACAGGGCACATCTTGGGCATCATCCTGAGGAAGGGGTTGGCAGAGAGGACCTGGTAGCACAGAGGGAAAACGCTTAGAGGTAGCACTGTAATAAAATATTTCTCTTGATGGTTGGCTATAGGAATATGAGGTGACAGGGTTACAGTTGTGCAGTGCCTGGTGGGTAGATTGGGAAGTCGGAGATTACACCACAGGTAGATGGGGTACATGAAGCCTGGGTTACCTTTGTACAAGGTGAGAGGTTGGAGGGTGTCCCTTATGGATTTGCTCTTCTGGCTGAATTTGGCCACGTTCACGCCGAGGAGAGACAAATTTAATTTCCTCATTGTGAAATGGATGCTTCTGATATTTACTGTTACTTCAAAAGAAAAACCAAACAGTGAGTATCTTAAGAGCAAATCTCCCCCTGGGAGAGCCGGCCTGCTGTGCTCTACCATGGGGAGATCCAAGAGGGCCCCACTAACAACAGCAAGGGCTTCATTTGCTGCAGGGAGCATCTTGTCCTGGTCGCCTTTGGAGCTCCACTGGCCGTGCCACCTCAGAACACAGCTGTCCTTAACTGTGTCAAGTTTCACAGTGCCTCAAAACCCAGCCACAGGAGAGAGGATCTGTGAGGACAGCTGTACCCCAGTGTCCCAGGGCTCCTCACGCACAGGATCTACTTTGGAGCTCAAGCTTTAGTTGTCAACTTTAAAGCCTCCTGTATGGGATTTTCCCAAGGGAAATGTTCTATGTCTTTGTCCTCGACTGCCTTAATGTGAGCACATTAATGCATGTAGATAGAGGTATATTGACAGATCCCTGGATGTACAAGAGATTACTCACGATGATGCTTGCCTAAGAAGTGTAATCCTGGAAGTGTCCTAGAATCAAGGGCAAGGGCCCCATGTGCCCCAGCCTGGCTGACAGGGCGATGCTTCGTCAGGGTAGCATCTCCACAGCGAGGACTTCAGTTCTCCTTAAGCCCTGCCCAGGGGGCCGCATGGAGATGCTCCAGCTCATTTTCTAAACATAATTAGAAGATATTCACTTTGACACAGGTACACCTTCAAGGAGAAACTCTGCCTCCATGCAGATGAGGTAGATTTCAAGTGACAGCTCTCACCTCAGAGGCAGCGAACGGGAGACTCCCAGAGGACAGCGTGGAGCAGAGGAAGGACACTTACTCCCTGAACCTGCTCTGTGTGCTGCAAGTGGTGCTGGAGGTTTGCTCAGCAGCCCCTGGACAGCCCCATGGCTTCAGAGAACTTGCTCCTTGACTTAGGAAACCCCATTTTGTGATAATGGAATAACTCACCCTGGGTGTAACTGCGAAAAACTAGTGTTTGAGAAAGATGGAACTGGAACACAGTTTGATTCTCAAGCTTCCCTCCATCTCAAACTTAACCCATCACTTCTGCTCTGAAAGTGACAGCGCAGGACAAAGCTCAAATACCCTAGACTCAGAGTGGTGGGCAGGGCTCAGTCTGACACAGAGCTGGGGGCCACGCGCTAAGAGGCTCCCACCTGTGACAGCCGATGCAGTCGCTAACAATGCCTTGTGACACAGATGTGGCATCGTCACTTTTACAGAGGAGAGGCAGGTGTGCAGATCTCAGAAGACTAAAGTTCAGTGAATCATTGCAGCGGCATTTGGACCCAGTGTCTTTCTGCAGCTCCAAAGCGACCTCTGCACATCCTATGTGTTGGTACTGTCCCAGCCTCTTAAATGAGGAAGCAGGGACATAGAGAAGGTTCCTTGGCTCGGCTGAGCTCCCAGAATTAGAAGTTGGAAAGTAGATATTAGGTCAATGTTTAGATATGAGTAGGGCTGAGACCAAGGCCTATGGGAGTGGGGGAAGGCGAGGCAGCAGGCCTTGTGAGTTATACCTCAACAAAGGAATAAATATCTCAGTGTATAACACACTTATGATCTCGTGTGAGGTCAGAGACCTGAAGACACAGTCCTATCTCTAGGACAAAGCAGACATGCAGGCTTCTGGCTTGACATAGCCTATCATCCAAAGACACCAGGAAAGGGAATGTTCTTTGACAAAGACCCTTCACCTTGGGCTGGGGGTTGGATTCCACCAGAAGTTATCCTTATAAATGTCTTTCCTAAAGTTTTTATATGATTGAAGCTCACCAGGGAAGACCGAACATCTGAAACAAAAGGAGAATATTTAGGAATGCTGAAGAAAGCTCTAAGGAATTACTTATAAACTTCACAATCAGCATGGTAACTCTTTCATATAAAAGGTACCCAAGGACACATTCTGGAGGGGGATGTCTCTGGGATTCCGTTCACCCTCTCCCTTGCAGACGTAAGGCCATTTCTACTTTACCAAGAGCTCTACTCATAATTCTACATGGTTTCCCACATGTCTTGACTAAACACTTTATCAAAGGCATACAGAACCAAGGACCCAGCTTCTTGGTGATAGTAGAGGGTCTCTATAGGCTGTCTCCACCCAACCCCTGCGAACCACAAGCTTCTGCACATTTATTGAGGCTTTTTTCTGTCAAAAATATTCTTTCCTTCATTCTACCAAGCTCAACCCTACAGATCCTAGACATTAATAACAAAACCTAAAACTACGGAAACATGTCGAGCAATGAGTCGTGAGCCATGTGCTAGATACACTTTCGTTGCCTTGGTAAGTTTAGGAGAGAATCCTCTTAAATGCTAACCAAATCCCCTTCTTCCCAAGAGCCTTCCTCTTCCTCATCTCTCAGTGCATCCCTTGTACTCTGTTTTGACATTCCTCAGAGCTTTATTAAAGCCACTGCTGATTAATCCACACATGAATCAGTGATCTTTGCTAAAGTCTGAATATCAGATGACCAGGAAAAAAAGAGCTGTGTTTCTCATTCTTGTTTAGTCCCTAAGATAGCACTCAGTAAATGTTTGCCCAGATTGGGAAGTGGGACAAAAGGACCCATAGATATAGCATGGGAAGGAGGAAAGAGAATCTTCCCCCGCTGGCTGCCTGGCACTGTGTGATGACTTACCACACAGGCAGATGGCGTTTGGAAAGCCATGTGCTAAACTCTGAGCCCAGGAACGTTTTCCCGGTTCTCCTCTCTCATCACCATTCATGGCAGATTTTTCATAAGAACAGCTTGGAGCTCAGATGCTTCCTGGCTGTCACACCGCAGCTATGATAATTACAGTGCTAATCACCCACATCTTGCAGATTAGTGGAGATTAGTGGTGGGCCTGAGGAGTGGGAAGGCAGACTGGTTTACGGGCAGCACTTGCAAGAAGCCCGGGAGGTCCCCAGCGCGTGTGCTGGTAAGAGAAGGAGAGGGGGAGATTGCGTGGATTGCTACTCAAGTGGATCTTGGGAGGTGCTAGGATGGGCGTGTGAGCTACGAGGCTTGCGGGAGAGAGCACTTGGGGTACGCACTTGGGTTGAGGAGCAGCAGATGGGAGGGAACACTCCAATGCCCATTATTTTGGGTTGCTCAGGATTCGATTAAGCAGCAGGAGCTTGGTGCCTGAGAATTGTTCTGAGTCCTCGTGAAGCCAGTTAGTATTGTGGCTTGAAGGCTAATGTCCCCTGTCTAGCGGCACCCAGCCTTCTTTGACCACGGACCCTGTGACCTCACTCACTTCCTCATTTCCTAGGATGAGAGAAACTCCGACTCAAAAGCAGAATTTTAAGGCGAGAGGGTAATTTATCTTTTTTTGAGTAGCCCTTTGGTATCAGCTAGGTTTGTTAGATATGTCTTTCTCATTTAATCTACTGTATACAGTGATATAGAAAATATCATATTGGTTGTGTTAGGTACAAGTCCATGCAATCAACCAGACCAGGCATTCTAATGCAAGAAGATTTATTGGAAGTAGGAGCAAGTGGGCTGGCTGTCTAGCAGACCAAGGCAGCAGCACACAAGGCAAAGCATGGGGTTTCTAAAGGGGTTTTGTGGGTGTCTGTGAGGTGGAACAGCTGAGGGAGAGCCCATCTTGGTAGGGCTACCTGGTCTGTGGAGAACTCTCAGTGTTAACAAAGGAGAGTTTCTGTGGTCTTCTGTCCAGGCCAAATTCAGGCAGATCGGTTAGACCAGGGTACAGAACGGGTGGGGTTGGGACTGTGGTGCTCTGCATGGGGACAAGAGGAAGAGAGTTTGGGGCGAGGTGTCCAGGAAACTTTGAGTCCTAGATTATCACATTGCACTGTGAGGGAATGAACGTTGAAGGAAGTTAAGCAGCACGTTCTAATTCCAAGAGCAGGGGCCTGGAGCACAAGCCCGGATCACTGTATCCCCAAGGTGACCTTGAAGACGTATCTCCTTGGCAGGGAGAGGAAGTCTCTGATTAGCTTCAGGGCGGCGCAAGAGTGCTCCGAGGACAAGGTCCCTTCAGGTTGTGGATGAGCCCTGCCAGCAGTTACTGTGAACATGTGAGAGTTAGTTGTAACCTTAAGCCGAGAATTCAAAGGAGGTCACTGATGTGAAAGTTGAGATGAGTGAAGCTGGACCCCAGAGGAAGCTCTAGTTGACTGTTAGAACTGAGACTGGAAATGTAGGGCTGGGCAGACAGCTCAGAGTCTAAGCACCCGCCGGGCAAGCACAGGGACCTGTGTTTGATCCCCGGTACCACATGCTGTGTTGGCCCTGGAGCCTCAAGCTATCTGTGCTGGCCACTGAAACTGGGCATGGTGGTACACAGCTATAAGGAGGCCGAGACAGTGCTGGGTGGGGAGACTGAGATGGGAGGATCGCTGTGCAAGATGGTGTGCCAAATAAACAGATAAAAGATGAAGAAGGAAAGAAGAAAAACACAGCTTCTGTTGTGGCCCTGATGAAACAAGGTTAATTTTTTACCCTAAACTCTCTCAGATAAAGTTGTGGTTACTGGGTCAAAGTCATCCTGTCCCTTTGGGAGAGGAAGGGTCCTTATGAAGGGTCCCTGGGACTCCCTTTTTCTTAGGATCCTGTTAGCAGGCTGAAAGCTCGGCATTCACAGGATAATGTCCTGTTACAAAGACATTAGGTGGGAAGCAGCTACACCTCTGGCTGCTAAGACATTGGCCCACAAGGAGATTTCTCCTCTTTATTGATTGGCCTTTTTTTTGGTGGTGGTGGTACCAGGGAATTTCTTTTTTTTCTGGTGCCAGGGGTTGAACTCAGGGCTTTGTGCTTGCCAGGCAAGCCCTTATTCTACTGAGCTATCTCCCCAGCCCTAATTGGCCATCTTGAGGATAGGAGGGGAAGATGGAGGTGAAGACAGGAGGGGTAGCTTTGAAACCCTAGGTGTCCAAGGGGTGGCATCTGCTGGTCTACCAAAGATCCCAAGCACAGCATCTGAAAAGTGGTGAAGCCAAAAATCCACACGGGCGTGCAGCTGGGCACTTCTCCAGACGGAGCAAAGCTACTGTATCAGTCAGCTGGCCCACTGCTGGGACGCAAGGTCCAGCACCCACAGTTTAAAGGGGGAGGGATTCAGTTTGGCTCACAGTTCAGGCTGCAAGGTCCATGTTCTGCTGAGCTGAAGGCAAACACACGATGGCAGAAGGGCAAGGCAGAGAGAGCTTCCCGGCCCTTGGCAGCCAGGAAACAGGGAGGGGAAGGGGCACCAGAGGCAGCTGCTCTGCGCCCTCGGAAGGTCACCCTTAGGGATGCTCTGCTTCCTCGTGGTCACATCATTCAGACTTGCATGGCCCAGCCCCGCTGAATGTGCTACTTGAGCTCTTGAGCTCTCACGTCCTCATCTTTGCAGACAAGATGCATCTTCTACATCACTGAATGAGGTAGATTCCGTGAGAAATGTGTATGGAAATTACCCAACAATCCTAGGAGGATGACACCTCGAAGCGTGTCCATCTGGCCCCACCACCAGCTGCATGTGTATCTATGGATTCATCAAGGGCTCCGTCCACTGGTGGGCACAGCACCCCTGGGTCCTAATCATCTTCCAAAAGCACCATCTTTGGTGAGATTCTGGGGGGACACTTTATGACCAAATCATAACAGATGCTTTTCTTTTCCACTGATTACAACTAAAGGCATCAGACAGAAGCCATACAACCACCATGTCTCTGGTGATCTGGTGTGTGTGTGTGTGTGTGTGTGTGTGTCTTTTCTCCTATCCCTCTCAGATAAGGCTTAGGGCAGCCTGAACACTTTTTTCTTTTTGTACCAGGAATCAACTTCACAGCCTCACACTTGCCTGGAAGGCTCTGCGCTCTCTACCCCGTCAGCCTGAATCCCCAAAGGACGCAATAATGCAGGCTCAGAAAAGCTCCAACAGAACCCCCTGTGCTGGTTCAAGGCTGGGTCCCAAAGGGGTGAAGACAGAGGACTCTTTTCGTCTGCTTTGTTCTGTAGACCCAAGGTGAGTCAGAGTCCCTGAGGTTCTCTCCAGAGAAGAGAGCGGCAGCAGCTGTGCTCAGACACTTACAACTGGAGGAAAATCCTTCTCCTTGACAGGGGGAGTGGGGAAACTCCTCCTCCGGCACAACACTGCAGCACCAGTCCCTCCTGCCCTCGTGCTACTTGCTTCCTCAGACTGGAGCTGCTTCAGCGGCACGGGGTTGCCTGGGGGGGCCAGACAGGGCCAGATATTGGTTGAAAATTCACTGGAAATTAGTAACAGAGAGATAGCTGGTACATCTAGAATAGTTGGAATAGACTAGAATAGCAGGAAGTTCAACCATAAATTCCCATGCCAAATGCAACACATTGAGAAAAAAGTAGACATAAAGTCTGGAAGGAAGAAATAAAACTCTAGCTACCAACATCATATGTGTGTGTATGAACAGTCTTAAGAAATCTAATGATAAAAGTGGATTTAGTAAGGCTGTGAGATTGATTTTTCAATAGAATACAGCAAGGACAGATGTGCAATGAATAATCTGGGGTTAGAATTTAAAACTAAAGGATCAAACAAGACCATACCCATGGGTCAGCAAGACAGCTCTGCACACTACAGCGCCTGCTTACGCACACTTAGGCC
>PVKN010034676.1:0-11783 GCA_004027915.1 Capromys pilorides
AGTTTAAGTGAATGTTCATACCACATACAAAAAGACAAAGATCATCAAGATAAAATTGGATAAATAATGGCTTTTTTACAAGCACCAAACTTCCTGAAAAGTTCATGAGAGTTTGCAATAGTTCATGTAAGATTATCCAGGCAAAATTTTTTAATTATTACCTCTAAATAAAATAGTAGTTGAATGCACTACCTATAAAATTTAAATTCCTCAAATTCTTTAATAGAGCCAAAAGATGATACAGTACATGAAAAACTCATTTGAAGGAACCCAAGAACTAGTAACGCAGGCCAGGGATAAAGCTCAGCAGCATGGTGCCTGCCTGGCAGGTGTGAGGTTCAGTTCGATTCCTAGTACCACAAAAGGAAAAGAAAAAAGAAAAAATAACACCTAATAACAGAATTTTAAGATCTCAGAAAAGTCAATTGCTTATAAAAATCTAGCAGAACATTAACAGCACCATTATTCACCAACTGATCTCAACCCTACACTATTTAATGAGATACTACATCCTTTACCTAAATGAAAGGGCACCTTAAAAAGCATCAACATCTTGAAGATCTGTAATTAAAACCTTTAACAATATTAGAGAGGAAAAAAGTGAGCTAGATGTCAGTCCAGGAATACTCATCTTCTCCTAGCCTGTCACACAGGAACATTCCTAGCTGTCTACATAACTCCTGACCACGTCCTTAAGGCCCTCTGAAGATCTGCATCTGCTTTCCAATCAGTGACTGCTGACCCCAGCTTGGATGCATCCCTGGCGTCTCCTTCTCCTGTTCCTCAGCTGACTAATCACAGACATTCCCGTTTAACAATGAGGCTCAGTTTCTGAGGAACTGTACATCGTGTCTACACTACCATACTCAGAGCAAAGACACAGTTAAAGAACTCCAACTGGATGAGGCTGCTCTTATTTGCATAATTCTCAAAGTATGTAGAAGCCACCACCGGGCTGCACTGCGACTCACATTCCTGCGTTGTAAGGCAAGACAGCAGGCCCCACGCCCGCAAGGCTCTCTGCAGTCCTAAGTCTGAACAGCCACTAGACGAGGAATACCTGTGTAGGATCCCCGACCCGTAACTCGACACTTCCACATTTCTGTTCCAGCACAATAAGGACTTGCTACTGTCCCTAGTTAAGGCCTCAGGCCTTATGCACTCTGCCTAGATAGGACCTGGAGTTTAAATCTTTAATGTATTGTCTACATCTTATTAGTTCTCATCTCTGATAAATATACATTGAGGAAATACTTTAATTGTTCTAGTGTTTATTAAAAGCAGTTTGGGTTTTTTTTTTTTGTTTGGTTTTTCATGGCCAGGTTAGCCTACCCTTGGGGTGGGGCTGACACAGCATGTGGTGCTGGGGATTGAACCATAGTCCCTACAGTTGCCTGAGCTTTCCTAAGCAGGTGCTTTAAATCGCTGAGCCATCTCATCTTGCTGGCCACCTAAAAGCAGTTTTTTAAATGAAGTTGATAAAATCTGACATACGCAAAATGTACTCTCTAAAGACTGAGTTTATTAATGCTAATTATATCCATATTTAACTCAAATCGAACCAGTATACAATTTCTAATCAGAGGTTTCCTTAGGGAACTACAAGACAGTAACAGTTAACTCTGAATTAAAGTAAAAACATCTTTTTTTTTATGGCTGGCTCAGCCTGCCCTAGGCGTGGCGCTGGCGCAGCATGTGGTGCCAGGGATTGAACTGTAGTCTCTACGGTTGCCTAAGCTTGCCTAACTAAGCAAGCGCCGTAGACCACTGAGCTATCTCACCAGCCCCAAAGTAAAGGCATCTTAAGGTGTTAAAACCTACTGAGAGGGCTCTGGTTCCATTAAGAATCCAATGTCTACTGGGTTGCTGGGCAGGCAACCATGTCTACAAAACAATCTTGAAACAGACTAATACAGCTATGCTATAAGAATCAGACATTTACATTAAAAGTGAAGGGAATGAGTG
Source organism: Capromys pilorides (assembly GCA_004027915.1). Classification (NCBI taxonomy): domain Eukaryota; kingdom Metazoa; phylum Chordata; class Mammalia; order Rodentia; family Capromyidae; genus Capromys; species Capromys pilorides. The sequence goes on from PVKN010034676.1 coordinate 1,966, forward strand.
AAAAGAAAGAAAAACTGCTTCAAAATCATCATGGTAGATCAGACACAAGTGCTCTGACAAAAACCCTGATCAATGTCTAAGGACCCTTACGTCCCATTCAAAACAATTTTTTATTACAGGAGCTTGCTCTGCAGCTCAGACTCGTAGTGCTCCTCCTACCTCAGGCTCCCAGTACAGGTGTGCACCACCACGCCTGGCTTCAGGGCCAGCACAGCACAAGGCACTCAGGACCAAACTAGAGACCTTGCGCTCTCCAGGCACCTGGACCACCGAGCTGTCTCTCTAGGCCCACTCAAATACTTTGACTCATTCTTCTCTAAGAACTTTAAGTTGAATTTATTTTTGATCTATCTAATTTTAACACGGATGGAGTACAGTAAAAGAAAATGAAGTCTTTTATTTTGTACATAGAAAAGAAATCACAGCTAAGAATTTACTAACTTAGATGATTGTTTAATTTCAAGTATCTCTTGAAATTATTAATAGATGACACTAAATTATTAACAGATGACACTACTGAAGTTTCTTTGAAGGGAACTCTGCCCTTGAGCCTTAAAATTTTGATGTGATATCCAAAGAAGAACTTCATTAAAATACTCATAATACTACAATGTATATGATATATACACTACATGCTATATCAAATTAATTCTCCCTCTGTTTCCCTTTGTGGCTGCTTCTCTTGAACAAATCTGAGAATAACAATTTTAAATAGATATACGCTTCATTGGCACAGCCTAAAACTGTATTACTGAAAATGTGAAAATAAATTTTAAGCTACAACTTTGACAGTTATACTTAATTCTCATCAGGAACCTTTTGCCCTTTGACTATTAATTCTGAAAAAAAAAACACTACTATTCTGTTAAATACTCTTTCGAGCACAGAGTAATTCACCAACTAAAATCCACAGGTACACAAAAAATGACACAAACTGGTGGAGGAGGAGCTAACCTAACAGTTTTTTTAAAAAGGAGGGGAAAAAAAATGAGGACAGCACCAGAATGTCTCTCTTCTTACAATGTCAAATATTTAGATAGCACACAGCCTTCTTAATTATCCCTTATTTTAGAGAAATTTTACTTTAAAAAAAAAGCGTGCGAATGGTCCTAAATATGTCTTAATGATGCTTTTTGCCTTTCTTGAGTAATGAAAAATCTCCAGATTGGTGAGCACCAGGCTATATCCACTCATGACCCACATGAAATGCTCTGACTCTACCATATCCCCATCCCTTCTCCCAAGATATCATGTGCAGACCTCACCCAGGATGTGGGGCAATCTTATAAACTGGGTCAAAAGTAATTTATGTACACATTTTTATCAAAATAGACTTAGTCATGCAAAACAAAGTAATGAAACAGGATCGAAACTATAATAAATCAAATTTCCCTCTATGTAAATAATGCTTAAAAAGATAAATGTGGAAAAATTATATATGAGGTAGTGTTGTAAATTCACAAAACTAAGAAAATTCCTATTAAATATTTATCACTCACACTGAGTTGAAAACAAGTGAACTTATAATTTAGTCTAATGTTTCTTATTAAGTGATAGCAAAGTATTTTCAACTTACCCAAATGAAGTAATGTAAACTGGGCTGCCAGCTCCTTCGCATCTTCTATTGCAGTGCACAGTTTGTCTGGCATGAAGTAGCTCTGGGGTCCATTTGCAATAGTAGGAATAACTACTTTGTACACCAAGAGTACTTTTCCATCCTGACTGGTTGTTGAATACAAGTAATATTCTGGTGGCGCCCAATTATTTTTGTTGCAGTAATAATCCAAGTGCATTACTGCAGAGCTAAAATGACTGGATTTTAAAGAATACATGCTAATTGGAGTAAGCTTTGTCCCAGGAAAGAAAGGATAGGTGTATCTTTCAATTTCAGGGGGGCTTGGGCTATGCTGGCCATTCAGACGAACAGGAAGAACTGGTGGCTTGCCTACAGTTTTGGGGTGGCTCTCTTCTTTGTTAGCATACAGAAGCAGGTTTTCAGGACTGGGGCTCATCTGACCATTAAGATGCTGCCGCCAAGTGTTGTCTTTATTCACTGGTTTTGCAAGTGTTACCTCAATACTCGCTCCATCAATGCATTTCCCACTCATCACAGACATTGCAGACACTGCATCTTCTCGGTTGAAAAAATGAACAAAAGCATAATCTCTAAGTTTTTTTACTCGTTCAACTGCACCAGGTTTGAATTTATTGAATTCTGCTTTAATTGTTTCCTCTGTAGTTGAGATCATTAAATTTCTTACAAAGAGAACTTTAACTCTTTGCATCGTTTCCTCATCGACTTCTTTCTCAGGATCAGCCCAATCCACCTGAATAGTATGGCCCCACAGCTGGAATGTACCTACAAAAGAAGAACATCAGAATTTGAAGATAATTAAAACAAAAATGAAAATTTACAAAGTTAGTATGTTTCTGCAAGAAGCAGAAACCTGAGCTCTCATCAACATATCTGATAATCTGGTAATCTGTAGAAGCTTTTACTATGGCAAACAGGAACTTTTGGTGGGATTTAAGAGTCAAGAAAACAGATATAGTTCAAAGCTAAACCTTTACTGAATAAACTAAAATATGCTTTGAACTCTTACTAAACAGTTATTAACAACGCAAAGTATACACATTGATAAATTATCATGAATATGACTCAGAGGAAGAACTGGTCCAGAAGAATGTTTTACTTCCTAACTCAATTCCTTATTCTCCAAAAGACATTACATATTTTGTTAATAATGGCCTAACCACTGAGGTAATTACTATTGTTATCTCTCCATATTTATAAGATTAGTATTGAAAAATTATCTTTAAAAGGAACAACGTACCTGGAATTAATTTTCTCCTAGCCATAGCAGCAGCTCTGTGAGACTCATACTTAACAAAAGCAAAACCGCGATTTTTGGTTTTATCAGTTGCACTTGGGTAAACAATGACATCCACAACTCCTTCTGTAACTTTCTTCATTTCATCCAAAATTTCTTCTTTCTTCTTTTCCTTGGGAATAGCTCCAATAAATAACCTGCAGTTATCCAAGCTCACACAAACACCAATAAACTTCCCTGGTCGAATCTCATAATTATTAAGAATTCTGATAGCCAACTGGGCTTCTTCTTTGGTAGTGTACATCACAAAAGCATAACCTCTGTTTTCACCACTAAACTCCATCATAAGTCGAAATTCATATATCTTCCCAGCCCTTTCAAACACAGGAACTAACTCATCTTCATACATATCACGAGGTATTTTTCCTACAAAAACCTCACAGCCTCTAGGTGGTGGTGGGCCTTCCCAACCTAAAAGACAAAAATAATTAGACATTTAAAAATTCTAAAAAGATATACTCACTGAAACATTTACTCGCTCAGTCAACCTCCCAAATGTACAATGAACTAATGCAGGGGTTAAGATCAAAGCCTCTTCCCTCGTGAAGCTTCTACTCAACAGAGAAGGGAGACAGTAAGTCACTGGTAAGTGCTACCATACGAAGCAAAATCAAGCTGCATCAGGGCTAATATTTTCAATAAGGTAGTTAATTAAAGCTCTGAGAACCAGGGTTTAAGTTGAATGAATGAAATGAGGGATGAAATGGTATGAATAAAATGAGGGAATGGTCTACTAAGGTAATCTGAAGAAAAAACTCAGGAAAGGGAAAAGCAAGAGTTTTACATATCAGAGCAAAGCAGTAAAATGATGCAATAACCACAAAGCTAACTAGAAGCCAGAACTCCTGAGTGAAAGAAGTCAGCTGGAGGGGTCTGGGCAAAAGAATTACTAGCTATTAGCAGAAACATAAAAACATTTTATCTGCTTGCCTGTTTGAATCTGGTTTTCTTGTATAACCACCACTCCTCTGTTCATTATCTTTCAGCTTCCTCTCCAAATGCCCTCCCTTTAATACCAAGAGCATACTTAGGACAATGCCCTAATCCTGGCTTCTGTCTCAACCCAACTTCGTTTCCACCAGCATCTTAAACCAAAAGCAGGATTGCAAAATTAAAAGGGTATTTTAATCTATCTCAGAATGACTGCTGAGGTCTTAAGGCAGTTATGAGAAGAGAGTTATTTGTAATACACATGTAGGGTATACACCTAATCCATACAATTGCTTTGAAATTTCAATTTAAAGGAAGATAAAGGCCAGTTATGGTGGTGCTTGTCTACAATCCCAGCACTCGGGAGGCTGAGACAGAAGGACTGCTTTGAGTTTGAGGCCATCCTGGACTACAGAGTGAATTCAAAGCCAGCCTTAACTACACAGCAAGACCCTGTTCTCCCCCACAAAAAAATAAAATAAGATAAATTCACACCTGGAGGAGGACCGCCGAATTTCCTTTGTCCATTTTCTTGAACCATGTTGTAGCCAGTCTTTTCCATCAAAGCAAGCAATGCTGCTTCATTCTGAATACCAGTTCGCACTTTACTGCATCCATTTGTTCCATCCATATTTTCTTCATTCATGGCTGCAGTTCCTAAGATAAAGTTAAATAACAGTGTGATCTTGTGACGCAGCACCAGGAATCTATGAAGCATTTCTCTGGATTGTTCTTTCCAACGGAAGAAACTACAAACTACCCTTAATGTTACTGACCCATTAAGCCAAGGCCTAAGTTACAAGAAAGGGAAACAAAAATGGAAAAGAAAAAGGAACAAAGACAAAAAAGGAAGAAAGAAATGAAAAGGAAGAAAACATGAGTACCAAAACACACTGCCCGGGGTGGGGAGATAGCTCAGTGGCCTAAAATACCTGCTTTGGAGAGACAGAGACAGAGAGAGACAGAGACAGAGACAGAGAAAACACACTGCCACCAAAGAACATATGACCACTGTCACTGCTCAAGTTACTGTACCATCTAGGCCAACTGAACTTTGGGTGACTCGTACTCGTCAGATGCATGTACCTAACACCAACGCTGTGCATTTTGCCAGAAACCCTCAAGAACTTCACTAAAGTCCAGTTTGCTAAAACTGGACAGGCTTAGAACAAGTAACGAGCTTCAAGTTAGTCCATTTTCCTATATACCAGAAATTACTAAGGAGAGTAACAAAAACAATCACTGACCATCTGAGCAGAAACTAGAGGAACTAGGATTTCCATTTAGCAGCATCTAAAGAAACTTTTTGTTTGTCTGTTTGAGACAGGATCTTGCATGTAGCCCAAGCTGGCCCGGAAGTCCAGGCAGTCCTCCTGCCTCAGCCTCCTGACTGTTAGGATTACAGGGAAACATTATCACATCTAGCTAGAGATTTTTATCAGTCTTTGCCCTTACTAGCTAAACTGTAGTAAGTTACCTTAACTCCACTGCACCTTCCCTTCCTCCTCTGTGATATGCAGACTGTAACGGTCGTTAAATTTTTATAAAGAATCAGTTCACATCAAAGGAAAAAACTCTTAAGATTTATTTTTGGTCATAATATAATTTATTGTTCTCTACTAATTTTATGCATCTATTGGAACCTTTCAAATCACTAGACATCTACAAATTCAGTAATTCAATTTACAGATAACTGGCTTCAAAATAAAACTGATTATGCTAGAGAGAGAAGATAAAAAAGACTGTCCTGTTTCACTTACTTTAGTAGTTCTACTACAAGCTCTAGTACGTTTCTACACATTACTGTCAATATCTACCATCACAGGAAGTGGCAACCTTGCAAAAAAAAAAAAGCTATTTTCTCCATCTAAATGAACAGACTTAGAGAAACTATACCCAAGACCACAGAGTTAAAAAGTGGTATAAAAAAATTCAAATGCCACTCTGTTAGACCTCAAAAACCGTCCCTCCCATGAAAATTATTCTGGTACAACTCCCCTAACTTTATCTGAAAGGACAGATAAAGATCTAAAAAAGTATTCAAAGTTGACTTTGATGCAAATAGAATTACCAAAAATTATAAACTGATACAGTGAACTTACTGTAAGTCCCTCTGGGTGATTAGTAAGACAGGACACACCCATGCACACACATTTAGTCTTTAAAGCTGCTTCCAAGCTAATATTATATTGCACCAAAGAAAGCAGTTCTAAAACACAAAAAGGAGCAGGAAAGTAGCTTGTGCACCCCCAAGTGCTTCCACCTGCTATCTACCTCATCTCCTAAATTTAACCTCTGGACCTGTTTTCTTTCCTGCTAAGATTAATTTCTCAAATAGCTTTATGAACATGTGTTCAAAATGAGATATTCATTAGGCATCTCAAGCCCAAAATAGCAAAACTTGAATGCTATTTTGTTTTTTAAACCTGTTCTTGTTTTACCTTATCTCATGTAATTCATTTATTCAATTAATAAATAGTACAATAACCATACAGCTAGAAATTCTCCTCCACCCTGTGACAGCTAGAAACCTAGTAATTATCTCAGTCTTTCCTCTAAAATATAACTGATCTTAAGAATCTACAGATTTAAAGTACTTCTTGCAATCAGTCTTTTCCTGTCAATTCCTTCAAGCTACTTTCAAGTAATTATTTCTTATTTGGATTATTCTAGGCTCTAAAAGGCTATTGCAAGGGCTGGGAGATAGCTCAGCAGTCTAAGCGCCTGCCTGGCAAGCACAAGGATCCAGGTTCAGTGTTGGCCCCTGAAATAGGGCGTAGTGGTGCACGTCCATAACTCCAGCACTGGAGAGGCTGAGATAGGAGGATCAGTATGAGCCAAGGAAAGCAAAAGGCCATTCTAATTTGTAGTCTTGTCCTCAGATGAAATTCCCACACTGTTATCAAGATGATAAAAAATATATATCTGATTATATTAACTTATATTTCAAGTTAAAACTAAGAAGACAACTAGTGAATTCATTTTTTATCCTTACAAACAGGCTTTTCTAAAAATAAATTTTTGAAAGCCTCAAAGGAAAATACTAACAAATTATGCTTTGCTACATAAAGATACCTTGCAAATCAATGACCACAAAGCTAAGTAAAAATTTGTAAGCAAGAAAAAATTATCTTAAACAACTATCATAAATTTCTTTCATATACAAAGAGCAGTTCGGTGTTGTAGTTAAGAACAGACACAAGTACCAGACTGCCTAAGGCTCGAATACAATTCTTACCTCTACCAAGCTATGACTTTGGGCAAGTTATTTAACCTCCAAATATCTCCATCTAATTCTGTGTAACTATGAGCAACAATAGCTTCTGTCTCAAAGTAAAAGGATTCAGAACAAAGGGCTTAGAATAGACCTTTGAATATAAGCACTAAATACTATATCGAGCCTGTGGCCCCCTGCACTTGCACCGGAACTCAGCCGCCACGCACAGCAGCCCTGACCGACCAACCCGCAGGTGCCCAGGTGGGACCTCTCGGCATGCACCCCCCACACCACCGCCGCCGGAACTCTGCCCCCACCCGAGCTCATGACTGGCGGGCACGTAGGCAGGAACTCTAGGCCTGCACCCTCTCGCCACCAGGGATTCTCCCTCGCCCAGAACCCAGCTCCGGCATCTGCTGTGGAGCCCCGCGGCGAAATTCCCTGCAGACAGGCTGGGGGTCAGATACTACCAGCCAACCCAGGAGCTGAGCATCTTGCCAGAGGAGCACAGCAGGCTCTCCTCCAAAAGCTGCAGCCGAAGAAGCTGAGCAAGAGCCAGATCCTGCCAGGCACAACTGGACAAGAGCAAACTTGGTAGATCCGGACCCAAATTCCAGCAGTCGCTGACTGCGTAACTTCACCAAAGTTCTGCACCAAAGGTCAGAGATCACTGCTATACAAAATGACACAGACAAGCAAAATGCAATCTCAGGTCCCTAGCCCACCCGCAACAAATACAGGAGACACCACTATAGAAGAAAGTGGGAATCATGCAGCCGAAATCTCTGAATTAGTAGCACCTGAAGTAAACAAACAAATGCAGAAACACAGAGAGGAACTCGGATCAGAGATAATCCCTGAAGTAAGAAAAAAAAAAAAAAAAAAGAAAGAAATCTTTCAATTACTAGAGTCTGCAGTAAAAAGACAGCTGCAGAAAAGTATAGAAAGAATCAGTTCAAAAAAAAAGAAAGAATCAGTTCAGAAATAACCTCTAAAGTAAAAAAAGACATCTCTATATTAATAGGGTCTGCAGTAAAGGAACAACTGCAGAAAGGTAGAGAAGAAACAAGAGCAGAAATAATCTCTGAAGTAGAAAAAGAAAGGATATTTATTAAAGACTTAATAAATGTCTCTAAAGACATTGATAAAAAAATTAGAGAAGAATAGAAAAATGATAGAATCCTTGAATGAGCAATATAGGAAAGAAAGAGATTGCATGAAACAGATTCAAAGAGATACACACGAAAAAAATCGCAATCACAAGCTGGCAACACCACACGAATGAAAGTGAAGATAGAGTTTCAGATCTTGAAGACACAGTCACAGCCAGTGAAAGGTAATAAAGGATCTCTTAAAAACAACTAGGAGAGCGTGCCAGCCACCGAAACCCGACCCCTGCCTGTGAATGCTGAAGACCCAGGCCTCCGCCAGCCACCAAACCCAACCCCCACCCGCCCACACTGACCTACCTGGGCCTGCGCCCACCCGGGACCTCTCCACAAGCGCCAGCCACCAGAAGCCAGCCCCCACCCGCCCACGCTGACCCACCCGGACCTGTGCCCAAGCAGAAACTTATTCACACCACCAGCCACCAGAACCCGGCCCCGCCCGCCCAAGCTGACACCTGGGCCAGCGCCCAGGCAGGACCTCTCCTCTAGCTTGCACCCCAGCACCACCAGCCAATGGAACCCCAACCTTGCCCGCTCACACTGACTATCCCGGCATGCGCCCCGTTGCAGCAGGAAGAAGCTGAGCACAGCAGCCAGACCTAGCCAGGCACATCTGGAAGGGACTAAGACTGGTGGATCCAGACCCAAATTTCAATAGGCGCTAACAGTATAACTTCACCAAAGTGTACAGTTCATACAGAATGATAAAGAGAAGGAGCAAGAGACAATTTCAAGTCCCTAATACATCCAGAACAAATACAGGAGACAATACCATTGTAGAAAACAGGAATCAGGCAGCCGAAATCTCTGAATTGGTAGCATCTGAGGTAGACAAGTGGAGAAATGTATAGAGGAACTCAGAGCAAAGATAGCATCTGAAGTAAAAACAGAAATGCATGAATTAATAGAATCTGAGGTGGAAGAAGAACTGCAGAAACGTATGGAGGAAACCAGAGAGAAATAACCTCTGAAGTAAAAAAACACATCTCTAATGTAGTAACATGTAAAGTATGGGAACAACTGCAGAAAGGTAGAGAGGAGATCAGAGCAGAAATAATCCCTGAAGTAGAGAAACAATGGGTGACTATAATGAAAAACTTAAATGCTACTAAAGAAGACATTGATAAAAACTTAGAGAATAGAAAAATGATGAATTCTCTGATTGATCAATATAGGAAACAAGGGCTGGGGACATAGCTCCGTGGCACAAGTGCCTGGCTGGCAAGTGCAAGGTCGTGAGTTTGAACCTCCGCCCCACAAAAAAAAAAAAATATATAGGAAACAAATAGCATGAAAGTTTCAAAGAGATATACAAGAAAATAAAATCTCAATCACAAGCTGCCAAAACCGTATGAATGAAAGTGATAGAGTTTCAGATCTTGAAGACACTATCACAGTTAATGAACAGGTATGAAAGGATCTCTTAAAAACAACTAAGATGTGGGAAAAAATAATTCAACATCTTCAAGATGATGCAAAAATAAACAATGTGAGATTAATAGGAATCAATGAGAAAGAGTCAATACAAAGGATATAAAAAGAAGATGGGCAGAAGTAATAGCAGAAAACTTCCCAAAGATGAGAAAACAATCTGACATTTAGATAACTGAA
>PVKN010034677.1:0-11782 GCA_004027915.1 Capromys pilorides
ACAGAATTATTTTGCTATTACAGTTGATATTATAAGAAACCATGTTTAGCAGTACTATGTTAATTAAAAGAAAGCAAGTTACATAAGATAATTTGTTTATAATCCCATAGTTCAAGTAGTGATAGAATTGTCCACAGGCAAATACATCAGTTCTAGGTGCTTGGCTATGATATTTCTGGCATCCAGGATCTGTAAGAAGAGACACTAAGTATACGCTAGGAACTAACTTAGGAACCTGGTTTGTCTTTTATCTTTCCTTTCTATTTGGCTTTAGAAACTTCAAAAGCTGCAAGACGCGTGAAGTTTATCTGGATTATCTTGTCATTTGGAGCACGCATGTGCCACTTCAATATGCCTTACAATCACGACTGCCAAATGAGAGTGATACTTTGTGCTTCTCACATAGCATCTTACCCAGAATCCCAGAGTATCAGCAAAATGTTAGCTTTGCCTCTCCTCACTTCTCTAAAGAAATTAAAGTCTGGGGTGATTTATCTCCTAAAATTTATCAATTAATCCAAGAAGACTCTGTCAAGACCATGCTTCTCCAAATAGACATGTTATAAATCCTCATCCATTTAGCCAAAAGATATAAATCCCACAGAGCTACAAAAAGAATACAGTAATTAATAAAAATTTCATCCCTTATCTGTAGAACACATCTAGTCATAGAACAGTAAGTACGTGTACCCTAAAATCACAAAATCGCTCAGCCTCCTAAGGAACATGCTGCACTTGTCTTTCAGCACCCTTGTCCTGGTCTTTCAAACTTTAAAATCAAATGATAGTACCTTATTATTCAAATTCATAACAGGTATGCAACCAAAGATGATGATTTCCTTCCATGTCAATGCTGTGCTCTGTGTGCTGAATTTCAACAGTGACCATAGCCTGGGTGGCAGCCATCCTTTCTAGCACCATCTCCCACTGGTCTGCATGAAACCCACACCCTGGGCACCTGGCCCAAGCTCACCCTGCAATCAGAGGCAGTGCTGGAGACACCCTCTGCCCACCCCATACTTTAAATAACGAACCTTGAGCCTCATTTTACTTCCAGCTTTATTATCAGGTCACACTGATCTCATGCATACAAATGTATTTCATGTCAGAATCTCAGATATTTTCAAAGAGTGAGTGAGCTTCATTTATATTCTGTTACGTTTAAAGGTATTTATTTCGTAATTGTTACAATATAACCTTTTTTTCTTTTTTATCTATTTTGGCTTCTATGAAAAATTTTCATGAATTGTTTCTTTTTTCATATGTGTATCGGAGTTTGAAAAAGATGAAAGTTATTGACTTTATCTGGACATGTTTTAGGCACAGACACATTAATTTGATCAAATAAATTACAATAAGATTTATATACACATGAATAAACATGGGTTATATTTTAAGAGCCAGAATATTTTGCCTTGGAATGTGAAATTTTTTGTTTGCTTTTATTCCATACATTTAAATTTAAATAGGTTGCTACATATCATAAGTAGGTAAAAATAAAACAAAAAAATAAATAAACTAAATAGATTGCTACATATCACAATAATTGTGGATAGACAGAGGTCATCCGGAAACAATAAAACTGTCAACACAAACTAATGACAACTGGGCACAGGCTAGCAAATAGGACATGAGTGTTTTATGAGAAAAGGTCAGGAGGTTCAAGTCCCAGGGAAGAAGGATGGGTTTTGCCATCCAAACCGCACACGCTTTACAAGTTAATTAGGCTTCGAGAACTTGTTCCAGATGGCAGAGAAATCGTGTGGGAGACGGGTATGTGCCAGTGATCCAGGAGTTAGGGATGAAGCACAAAGCAAAGCCTGGTGTTAAGGAGATCAAGAAACAAGTAGAATACTGGAACCAAGAGACCAAAGATAGGAGGCCTGGGATAGGAGGATGAGACCACGGGACAACACAAGCCAGAGGTGGCAGGCTACGAGATGACAGGGAAATGACAGTGATCTCAAGGCAAAGTGTGGGGTGCACAGCAGACTTTGCAGCTTTCCACAGCCCCCTCTACACCTGCAGACGGAGACTAGACCTCAGGAACAAATGTGGTGCTGGGTGCAAGGATTTGCTAGAGCTATAGACGCCAAGCAGTGATTCGAGTGCTGTTCGTAGATTTCAGTCTGTCAACTCTTAAACATTCCTTTACTCATTTTCAAGAATTTTGTGAAACCAGTTAATTTTTCTTCCCATGATTGAAGGGGCTTTGTCATTGAGGACCTCTATGGATTCTAAAATTTTCAGATACTCAAGTCTCTCATAGAAATAACATAGTGGTCCCATATAAGCTGTGCATATCCCCTTATCTGCTTTAAATCATCTTTGCATGACTGGTAGTACCTAATGTAATGCAAGCAGTTGCTACACTGTGTTGTGTATGTAGAAATAAAAACACGAAAAAGAAAATACTGTGTATATGTTCAGTACAGATAGAACTTTTCACAATATTTGCGGACTGTGGTTGGTTGACTCCATGCATGGGGAGCCCACATATGGAGGACCCACTTGTACCTATGCACATACAACACATCTAAGAGTGTACACCATATGTGCACAGAAATTATCTAAGACAAGCCCCTCTTACTATACACTATGGCTTGTTATTGCCATGTGGGGCCAGCCTGAAGCCAGGACAAAATGAGTGATATGCTTGCAAAGGGCATAAAATTAAGGGGAAGTCAAAAATCTCAGTCACAGGACCAGCCAAATAGCTCAGCAGATTAAAGCGCCTGCAGTCAGGCACAGGGGCCAGGGATTTCACTCCCCAGGCCTCCCATCCCAGCCTGGCCCTAAGGGCACACTGAGACATTAAATGAGACCGGGCATGGTGGCATGTGCCTATAATCCCAGCTCTTGGGAGGCTGTAAACAGGTGGATCACTACGAGTCTGATCTAGTAGTGAGACCCTAAATATCCTATTGTTCCTTTCCTAACAAAATTTCAGTCACCAAGAGAAAATGATCTTTTCATGCAAAATTTTTTAAAGACCCAAGTAGATATCTCTGGTTAACAAAATATGCATGATGAACCAAACATCACAATGTTTTGAAGACCATACCTCCATGACTCAACCCACTCCCTCTTCCTGATTCTAACCATGCTGAATCTTCATTACAGAAATTTACTGTTGTTGCCATGAATTTTCCACCCGAGAGCCAAGTATTTTATTTATCTTAACTTGGGATGAAGAATTTTATTGAAAATAAAGACAGGGCCTATGTAGCAGGTCTCAGCTCTGTGACACCTCCCTGTCTTTGAAGCCCACAGCATGTCTGCAGAGCTGCATCAGCAACACAGAGAGCCTTTCAACAAACATTCTTATTGTCAAAGTCCCCACCAAACGCTGATCTGTGTCCAGCAGAAGCCGTCAGATTTTGTTGATTCAATATTACCTGAATCCACATTCTCCCACCAGACCATAAATTCCAGGGATGTTTCTCCATCCACTATATCATCAGCATCTACTCCAGTTCCTGATATACAGCACTCATCCAAAATACATTTGTTGAATAAACAAGGAAATCTCCCTTAGCACATACTCAGACGTGAACAACATTGGAGCAACACAACTCCTGAAATCAAAGAAAAATGTTCATGCAATTGATAAAATGAATTAATGATGTTACCTAAACTGCAATTTAAAGAATTTGCATACAGAAACATCAAAATGGCTCAAAGTATCCATCAGCAAATGTACATTTGACAGTTGCTTAGTTTAACACTTCTGTTTACAGCAGGAGCTCTTTGATGCTCTCCAATAGGAAAATGGGTTTGAAAAGACAGAACCCTTGAAGTTGATTGCAAACTGTATTCACTCCTTTGCCTGTACAGAGTAGATAGACAGCTTCTACAGTTTTTCAATTCTGATTTGGTTAAGAATCACTTCTCTGAATAGCACTAGAGATGGCAAATCTCATCTCAAATTTGGCTTAGTAAAACATTTCTTACTTCTTTAAAAAATCATTAATTATGGTGAATTCAAGTTGAACTTGGTGGGCTTTTCAGCCATCTATGGAATGCTTTAATGGCTACAAGGATACTGCTCTTTAAAGTCTGCCACTTCTGTCATACCCAAAGTATATCTCTCTCCATAAATGTTCTAAAGTCAGTTGTGTACGGGCCAGTGAGATGGTTCAGTGGTCTAAAATGCTTGCTTAGGAAAGCTTAGGCAACAAAGGGACCGCAGTTTGATCCCCAGCATCACATGCTGTGCCAGTCCCACCCCCCAAGGCAGGCTGATCTGGTCATAAAAAAATAAAATAAAGCCAATTATGCAGCATGTGCTTGGCAGCCTGGAGCCCTGTTGGGGGTAGATATAAAAGTCCCACAAACTGCCTCTTGTCAGAGAGCCTCATGCACAGCCCTGCTCTCTAGCACCCTCCACAGGTGGGGAAAGCATGGACCGTGTGGCCTATGGCTGTGCCCTCTGGCCTGTCAGTGGGGTTTCCCCTCACAGTGTCCTCAGATTTTCTCCCAAATTTCTACACAATCAGAACCATGAGCGTTCACAAGTACACAACATGTATTCTTTCCAGGGATTGGCAGGAATCCTTGGACAGACTAACCAGTGGTTTCCACAGAAGCCACAGACTGGGAACATCAAGTAAATATGATTTTCATTTCCATCTTTAACCATGCCTCCTCCCATGCACAAGTCAGCAATGGTGTTTTACATAGAACTCATTTTTGAGAAAAAATAGTTTTCATTGTAAAGGGTATATTCCTTGTGCAGAGCAAAATACAAAGCAGTAAGTCATTCTATCACATAAGAAGAAAGGATTGAAATGCATGCCAAATTTCCTTGAAAGGAAAACAAAACAGGAGGCATGAACTGGTTGATTAATGAAAACTACAAGGTCCCCAGCAATTATTGACTGCAGGTATGGTTGGACCCAGCACTCAAACAGGTCATTAGTATGGCTCCCTCTCCATCTGTGCTTTGGTTATCAGGAATTGGCTTTGTTCTTCCTGTGATCTTTTACTACAGCTACAGATAGCTACAGATAACAAGACTCAGACATTCACCCTCATGCTTTAGCACCTCCAGTAAAAGAAAGGTCTAATTGCTCAACAGTTTCTAAGTGAGTCTTGGCATTTATTCTCATTGCCCAGGTCTCTGCCCTATATCTGTTCTAGAAACAATCATTGTGGACAGAGGCCATGGAGCACACAGACAGGCTAGACCTGAATAACAAACCATATCTGGAGATAGAGACTTAGGGCAACCTCACCCAAAGGTAAGGTCTGAGAGTGAAGGGCAAGCATTTCCCCAGAGGAAACTTGGGTACAGATAGCACAAGAAAATGATATGACTGACACTGAATGATTTACATAAACAAACATGCAAAAACCAGGCCCCCTTACAAGCCAAGACTATGCGATATGCCCTCAATCAAATATAGTTCAGGAGGAACAAAAACAAGAAAAAACTGTTAAGCATTTAGTCCCAACCTAGGCAGGCATATTAGTTTGCACGACTGCATTCGCAAAATACTCCGGATGCTGTAGCTTAAACAGAAATGCACATTCCCACAGTTCCGGAGGGCAGAAGTTCAACATGGAAGTGGCGGCTGGGCTGGCTTCCTTTGAGTGTCTTCCTTTGGTCTTCCCTATATGTGTCTGTGTCTCTGTCTGCTCAGAAGGACACTGGTCACACCAGGTGGAGTTACGCATAGGAGCACATTCTGGCTTAGTTAGATCTGTAAAGCCCTACTCCCAAATAGAGTCACATTCAGAAATACTGAAGGTTATGACTTCAAAGTATGAGTTTGGAAGGGACAAGATGTAGTCCATAACCGTGAGTGAATTATGCCAGGAAGGGTGTGTGTAGTTACACAAACAAGCAAAAGTAAACACACAGAAAAGATATGCATACAGATCAGGGTGTAAATGTCCACTCTGCCCTGGCAATATGCAGGGCACAGGGCAACAGGTATGGGCCACCCAGACACCTTCGTGAGCATGTGTGCTCCAAAGACTACCGAAAGAAATCAACTTCACATTTTTCTCACAAAATGCTGCAAATGAGAGATTTCATTAATCCCACTTGAAATCATAATATTTTTCAAAAAAAGCTACAAAGTAGAAAATTCTCACAGGAAAAATTTTTGAATAAAATAAATCTTTTTGCCATTTATACAAATGTCAGTTACAGCATTATCTTTTTCCTTATGCACAGGGCAATAAGGAATGGAAAGTACAGAGATTAATTTAGGTAACAATTACCATAATTCACAATTGCATTAGCACCTATTAAGGTTCATTGTTCTGTGGAAATTTTAATGATACATTCCTGAGTGAATAAAAGCAGAAGATGATTGGAAATAAAATTGTTTCTATGTATGCTGACAGGACTGCTGAGTGTAATTATACATTTCGGAGGCGACCTGTTTGGAGTTTACTCCGTAATTTTATGTAAATGTTAAATAACTTCACGTGTTCTTCCTCCCCAGTTAAATGCTAATTTGTGTTATTTCAACAAGGGGAGGGCTGCAAGGTTATTCATGGACTTTTTCTGCCAATGAGGCTGACTTCTGAAAGGTAGCTGCATACTCTTCAAAAGTGAGAGAGGCATCTTTCACTTCTCTTTATATTCTCACATCTTGATAGTGGCTGCCAAGCTTTGGATTACAAAGATAGTTCTTCATCATTAAAGTCTGTAGCAAAAACCCAAGGAATGAGAAACTGTCCTCCTGGATATAGTCACTCTCATTAATAGTGCTAGTATGCATCTACTTCTTCAATTCCAACCAAAAACAGGTTGGTGAAAACCCTGAAACATTCCTTGCTAGCATCACTTAAAAATGGAGACACAAATGGCCCTAAATGTCCAGGTCTGCTCCAGTTCTGGGGGGCAAATAAAGATCCAGCAGGCTGGGCATGGTGGTGCATTTTCTCAGGTGTGAGGCAGGAGGGCTGCAGGTCTCAGTCCAATCTAGACAACTTAGAAACTTAGTTAAAAATCTGTCTCACAATTAAAAAAAAAAATTAAGGGATGGAGAAATCCCTCAGTTCAAAGGCCTTTAGTTTAATACCCTGTCGCACAACACACACACACACACACACACACACACACACCCCACAGAACCCAGCATGTGCAGGATATTCTTAAGTATGTGCTGAAGAGAGGAAAACTCCTGGCCTCCACCCAATCCCCATTAACAAAAGAAGAATCCAATTTGCTGGAATATAAAAGGAGCTTCTTTGCTCCTGCAGAAATGTTCACCATTATTGTCCAAATGCACATCCCCCCAGAACAGAGGTAGAATAGATACAGATGAGAAAGGGCAAAGACAAGAACCAAGTCATCCATTCAATGGGGCTGAAACTTCCATAAAAATTTCTCCTACAATTCATTATTATGTTTCACAGCAAATTATCAAAATATTCTGTTATTGCAAGACACCTTGGAGATGAGAATGAAAACTGCCTAATCATTTGCTCTATCCTCTATCATGCCATGGAGGAATCAAAAGAGCCAGGTTACTGGTGGACCCTATAAAGTCACAGCAAGAAGACAAAACTAAGATGTTACAACCACAGCAGATTGAGAAACCAGACCACGGCAGAGCCAGCCTTGGAGAGCGACTTTCCTAAGTTCCAGACCCATTGGTTCTGTCTTCCACAGAGCGACCCACCTAAGGGTGCACAGGCTGGAATAACCTTCCTGATTCCTCTTCTAGATTTAGCTGTGTTGTGGGGTGAAAAGAACACTGGGCATCAGTTGAGAAAGAGTTAGATTGAGTTTCAGCTCTTCTGCTTATATAAGTGACAATGGAGGCCAAAAACTAACTTTCCTAACCCTCACTTTACCAAGGACATAGAAATGATCAGCAACAAAAGAGAAACAAGATTATGGTAGGCATGAAAAGGAGTGAAAATGTGGAATCAGAGAGACTTTTCTTAAATCCTCTGTTAGTCTGCTGACACTCTTCTTGGACAGCTTGATCTTTCATAGAAGAAGTGAAGAATTCTTAAATAGATTAACATTTGTTTGAGTTTTTAAAAATAATCCCTAGCAAAGCATTGTAGGATTGTGCTGATAGCTGTCACAATGCTATGTGTAAACGTAACTATATACTATGATAATCTAGACTATGAATTTCTTTATATATCTGCACAAGTTTTAGTATAACAAATATCAGGAGATCAACGTGCTATACATTACTGTTACTTGGTCCTATCAATTACCTCTTTAAGAAGATAGAGAGTATTTTCTTCTGGCAATATAAAAGTTTACCGAGTTAGTCTCCTTCTGCAAAACAGTTGCCCCATGGAATGGTATCATGAATATTGTCATCAAAATATCTAGTGGCAATGGTGAACACTTCTTCATTTATATATTGATCGTGTGCTTCTTCTGAGAAGTGTGTATTCATTTTGCTTGCCCATTTTCTGATTAAGTCTTTTAGTTTAGAGGGTCTAATTATTCTGTGGGGCCTAATTACTTTGAGAATCTTTTATACAAAATGAAGGTACGTTGCAACCACAATGTTAAGTGAAATAAGTCAAACACAGGAATTCAAATATCTCATGGCTTCTTTTATATGAGAAATCTAAAATATAAATAAAGAGCAAAATAGAAGTTAAATAATAGGAAGTGGGGAGATAGATCTTGCTCAATGGGGAGGAGATCAAGAGAAGGTGGAAGGAGCAAGGCGAGGCAAGGAAAGGGGATGGAAAGGTATTAGGCTATGTCATGTACGTGAACCAACTCCCTACAAGGAATGGAAGCATGGTATATTGCAAATATATACTCATAAAAATATTTTTAAATCTCCATCAGTAATCATTAATAATTAGTAATTATTAATTCATCTCTTCTATCAGCCACAGGCTTTACTTTAAAATCATCTTCTCACCAGATTGGATGAAACAAAAAAAAAAAATCATCATAAACATCTGTATGCAAATTGTAAAGGTTGTTGCCTGAACTGCATTGAAATTCTCCACTTGTATTTCCCTTTCCTTTGTGAGTTCTTATTTCTCCGACATCTCTTTGCCTTCTCTGTTCTCTTTATTCCAAACGTGCTTATGCCTCCTGTTCTACTAATGCAAAACATGTTTCATAGATAGTTTCCTCTATCTCAAGTTTTGCCAACTTTATCCCAGTTTCACAAACACATCTACAGAGATGTCACATGTAGCGATAACATGGCCTAGAGTAAGATAAAACATAAGCCAATAGTGGATAAATTTTAAAACAAGGCACTATTTTGGTGATTCAGATAGCAGATGTCAACTCGGAATATATAGTGACACATATCAGGAGGCAACTGCTGCTGAGAATTTAAGAACTACAAATAACTATTGAATCATTTCCCAAACAACTCACCATGCTAAGGGAAAAATCAAAAATAGAAGTACATTCAGTACTTCGATCTGTCTACAAAGTTAGGGGCATTGATTGTACTTATTTTTATTCTCAAACACCCTCTTTGCAATATCAGTTGAGCCTGTGTTCACCACCAGAAGTAAAAGTGCCCCTCTAGTCAATATCTATCTTCTTATCCAGTGTTATTTTCCAATAAAGCATTTACATTCTTTAAAATGTGACATAGATTTATTCATTTGTCTTTCCCATTAGAATCAAGACAAAGTGGGGCAGGAACAGTGTCTGTTCAGTGCTCTATCTCCAGGACTAGAATGAGCACTGTGACATACAGGATGTATCTGATGATGTTTTGAAGGAATGACTGAAGTGTTACTTAGAGGTATGGTATTTAGCAACCAGAGTTATATAAATATCACCTGCAGACATCTGAATCAACTGTCTACTGAAGGCGGAGCTTTGGGCGACTAAGTAATCTATACAACACAACATTTTAGGAAAAAGAAAATAATGGGATTGGCTGAATATAATGGGATTAGAAGACATGGAAAAAAGAAAATAATAAACTTTTCTTAATGTATTTAGTATAGGATCTCACTACGAAGAGCAAACATGTAGTGATCCTTCCTATTTTTCAGCCTCCCAAGTGCTGGGATTGTAGGTGTAAGCCACATGCCCTGTCTCAATCTCTGTCTCAATGAGTCCTAGAGGTGGGGGTGGCATAGCAGGCTGGGGATCGAACCCCTGGCCCCTACATCTGCCTAAGCAGGTGTTTTAATCAGCTGAACTATCTGGCTTACCCAAATTAAAATTGTTTATCAGCCTTTGAACTAGAACTTCACTTTTGGCTCTTCTTGGCCTCTGGCCTTCAGACTCAGATTGAACTGTACATTGGCTCTCTCATGATCTGGCTTGCCTACTGACAAACATCATGCTTCTCAGCCTTTGTAATTGTATAAGCCAATTCCTTTTAATAAATCCACTTCTCAACCTCTCTCCAGATTCTCAATTTCTTTGTTTCCATCTCAGTTTCTCTCATCACACACACACACACACACACACACACACACACACACGCATGTGTGCACACACATCCATTTGTTCTGTGTTTCTCTAGAGAGCCCTAACATAGGGCTACCCTGAATCTACCACGTAAGTCTACATTGAGAGACTGTGGGTAATCATCACTAGTGTCAGGGCATTAAAGCCAAGGAGCTACTGAAAAAGCAAGACAGATTCAAATAAACTGAAGCAATGTGACAAATATAATATATGATTTTCAGCTGTACCTTTTTGCCATATAGAACACTCATTAGGAGAACTTGAATAAAACCTGAGACTTAAATGGTAGTAATGTTTCAGTGTCAACTTACTAGGTTCTGATAGCTTTATTGTGCTATGAAGAGTATTCTTGTTTGTAGGAAATGCATATAAACATCTGGGTGTGGTCCATAATAGTAATGCGTTATCAGCAAAACTGGCAATGTTGGAAGCTGTTGACTTGAGCCTTTTATAGCTCAGCATATTAGTATGGCTTTCCTTTTTATACCTTGTGGCTAGACTTTTATGCTGGATGGTTAAGACCAAGTTAAAGCGAGACCTATATAATAAAAAATGTAACTTTTGTATTTAACAAGATCTGTCAAATTCTCTCAGGATTTACCCTGAAACCACATACAGTGCTTTGTAGAATATTTGTCAGTGTCAGCCATCTGGATGAGTCACAGCCATTGCTTGACCAGTTTGTTCTCTGTGAAAGCCTGAGTGAATGTTTGTTCTCTAGGTGACTCTCCTTAGGCATCTTATGCATCATGGAGCCCTTTCATCTGTAGCCCCATAATCTCCTTGAACAGAAAATTTGGGATACCCCTGAGTTATAGTCAGGGAAGACTCAGAACATAAGAGAACCTGTACTGTTTCTGAGTCTTTAAAGTAAAGTTTTAATTTCGCCTTTACATTAAAATATATTTTACCTGGGAACTCAATTTGGTATTAGCCATGATCTTTCTTCACCTATTTTCCATTATTACTATTGAACTATGAATTTTTATGTAATTTATGCTGCTTGGAGGGTTATCTGTGCTTTTCGCTGGTTACTTTTAACATCTTCTCCTTATGTTTGCTATTTCATAGTTTCTCTGAAATGAATCTCGTCCTAGATTTTTTTTATTTTAATAAATAAATCCCTGCTTTCAATCATTTCTCGAAAACACTCTGCCAATGTTCTGTCTCGCCTACTACTCTGATTCCATGGGTGATGGCCTCTGAGGTTCCCGCCTGCGTTCCTGTGGGCTCTTTTCACACTGTTATGTCATTCTCCCTGTCTACTGTATTCTGTGTGATGTCTGATCTGGCTTCCAATGCTGTGATTTTTTTCAGTGTTAATTGCTTCTTTATGAAAGTCCATGAAAATTTGTTTTGTTTTGACAAATGATACACGCTCAC
>PVKN010034678.1:0-11786 GCA_004027915.1 Capromys pilorides
AAAAAAAAATCTAAACAAGACAAAAACCAAAAGTACAGTATTAACTAATTAGCTGGTTATGATAAAATGAGCCCAAAGTCCCAGATATTGAAAAGGCTGAGGCAGGAGGACCCCTTGAAATCAGAAATTCAAAACCAGTTTGGGCAACACACATTAACTCCATCATTTTGTTTGGCTTTAGTAGTCCTAGGAATGAAATCTGGGGCCACATGCATGTTGGGTTAAGTACTATAATACTGAACTGAAGCACTTGCCTACCATACTCAAGGACCACAGCTCAATCTGCAGAACTGTGTTAAAAATACACACACACACACACACACACACACACACACTATATAAAATAATATTTAGGTTATGTGTATAATTCGCATTTGAAATGTAAATGAATTTTATCTTTAGATTTGGGTCTCATTCCCAAGATGTCTCATTATGCATATACAAATTTTTCCAAATCCACAGAACTCTCAGAAATGCTTCTGGTCTCCAGCATTTTGATTAGGGGGTACTCAGCCTATGGTTAAATGTTTATCAAAGGCTTATTACATCTAGAATCTATTTGAGATATTCTGTTGACTTCACAATTTATCATTAGTTTTTCCTTTTGAGACAGGGTCTTGCTATGCAGTTCAGGCTGGCCTTGCACTCACTTTGTAGCTCAGGCTGGTCTTAAACTCACAGTTATCCTCCTGCCTCAGCCTCTCTAGTACTGGGGTTATAGATATCTGCCACTATGCTCAGCAACTCTGAAATTTTTAATTAGTTAATATTATCAAAGGCCTTAGTACAGCAACCAGCAGTTAACAAGTATCATGTAAACTAAAAGACCAGTACTGTGGCTCGGGAGATAGCTCAGTGGTCTAGTACTTGCCTGGCAAGCACAAGGACCCGAGTTCAATCCCTGGTACCATATGCTGTGCTGGCCCTGGAACCCCAGGCATACCATGCGGGCCCAAAATGGCGTGGTGGCACACACCTGTAATCCAAGATCTGGGGAAGCTGAGACAGGAGGATCACTATGAATCTGAACTGTGTAGGGAGACCCTGTATCCAAAAAAAAAAAAAAAAACTGACACTGTGATTAACAGTCATTATTGTAGTACACATAAGGTCCAGAGAGGCCATGCTAACCTAAAGTCATACCACAGAGAAGAGCCATGGCTTGGATTTAAACCCCAGAATCCACACCCTTGTCCCTTCATATTAAATTGTTGGAATGGATCACCCACCCTGGGAAGTACCCGGCAGTCTTGGCTAGAAACTTGACTCTCAAACTTGCAGTCTAGCCCAAAAGGATCAACCACTTCCAACATCACCATCACATCTCCTCTATCCCCACAAGTTCCTCACCTCCAATCTGGGGTGCTCGGATCCTCACAGCATTAACACTGCCTCTCAACCGGTGTTGAATTCCCTGGGGAAAGTAAGAAAAGGTGTCAAGCCAGGTATGGTGACTCACACTTGTAACCTCAGCTCTTGAGATGCTAAGGCAGGATTGCTGTGTTCCAAGCCAAGAGACACAGCAAGATCCTATTTCAGCCGGGCATGGTGGCACATGCCTGTAATCCCAGCACTAGCATTGTTGAAAGTTCAAGGCCAGCCTGAGCTACACAGTGAGCTCAAGGCCAGCCTTGAACTGCACAGCAAGATCCTGTCTCAAAAACCCAAACCAAACAAGAACTTTAAAAGGGCTGGAGCATTAGCTCAGTACAAAGGCTCTAGGTTCAATCCACAGTATTGCAAAACCGAGGGTGCCTGGAGTGTAGCTTAGTACCAACATGCTTGTCTAGCATGTATGAGGCCCTGGGTTCCATCCCCAGTACAAAAACAAAACAAAACAAAACAAAGCAGGGGAGAGACCTATTAGATGCAGAGAAACAGCCTGAGGTACATGCGAACACAGGTGTTTCCAGAGTTCGGTTGCTGAGTTGGAATTTATTAACTTGTTTGCTCATTCATTCAGGAAATTAACCCATTATGTGCCCAGCACCATGCTACATGCAGGGACACAGCAGTGAACAAAGTACATCTGGCTCGTCTGCTCCAGGTATACAGAGCGGGGAGCAGATCAAGAAGACCACTTTGGACAGCACATACACTCCAGGAGAAGACAGGATGAAGGTGTGGTCAAGGTAGAGTCAGATAAAATCTTGTTAAGGTGAGAGCACATTGGAGAGGTGGGCCTGGAGGTCAAGGGGAGACATGTACTTAGGACCTAGTTCGGTCTCTAGTAAATAGCAGATGAAATGCACTGAGACCCCAAGGACAAAAACCATGGACAAAGTACAAGCAAAGAGTTCTAGGAGTGAAGGAGATGGACAAAGATGCACATGGAAACTGCGAGCTGGGTATAGTGGCCAAACCTAACACTCTGGGAGGCTTAGGCAGGAGGACATCAAATTTGAGCACAGCCTGCGCAATTTAGCAAAACCTTGTCTTAAATTAAATTGAATAAGGGCTGACGAGATAGCTCAGTGGACTAAGTGTCTGCTTCGGCAAGCGCAGGGATGGAGTTTGATCCCCAGCATGGTGCCATGCTGGCCTCACCCACAAGCGTGCTGAACTGGCCACCCAGTCTGAATGTGGTGGCACATGCCTATAATCACAGCACTGGGGAGGCTGAAAACAGGAGGATCACTATCACTCTGAGCTGTGTAGTGAGACCCTGTACCAAATGCATAAAAAAGATAATTAAAATAATAAAATGAAGGGGCCGGCGAGATGGTTCAGTGGTCTAAAGTGCCTGCTTAGGAGGGCTCCGGCAACTGCAGGGACTGCAGTTCGATCCCCGGCACCACATGCTGCGCCAGCGCCACCACCAGGGCAGGCTGAGCCAGCCACAAAATGAATAAATAAAGAAACAAACACAACAAGCAAACAAATAAATAAAATAAATAAAATTAAAAAAAAAAAAAAAATGAAGTGCAAAGATATAGATCAGTGTGAAGACCTTAGGTTCAATTCCCATTAATGAAGGAAAAAAAGAAATTGCAGGGCCAGGGAGATGGCTTAGTGGTCTAAGCACCTGCCTGACAATGCAGGGACCCGAGTTCAATCTGTGGTACGGCATGCTATGCCAGCCCTGTGCTGAGCTGACCACCAAAACCAGCCCTGATGGCGCATGCCTGTAATCCCAGTGCTGGGGAGGATCACTACAAGTTTGAGCGTAGTATTGAAACCCTGTACCGAGTAAAGATTAAAAAAATTTAGATTGCAGAGCAAATGAATAGCATTTAAAGCTATATTAGATGTGCTCTTGGGGGGGGGGGTGAGAGAGATTTGTTCAAAAGATAATCTCAGTTTTAAAGCTGCCTCTCGTCATTTCCCTATATTCTGTTTCTAACCCAGAATCTGTCTCTAGGTAAAAATCTATCTGGGTTTATACCCCTATTTAGGACTTCATGATTTTGTTCCTGTTCTGTTTTTGCAGTGCTATGTATGGAACTCATGTCCTCAAATATGCTAAGCAGGTGCTTACCAGTAAGCTACACAATCCCACTCCAGATGATGGATTTATTTGCAGTGCTGGGGATGGAGCCCCAGGATTATGAGTTATGTCTGTCTGTCCAGTCCCCCCCCACGTGACTGTTGTGTAAGTACAGCTTCTCCACAGCTGTGTGCAGATTCTCCAAAAACCCCAGATCTGGGAGACAGGCCTGGTACACAGTAGGGGAACAGACAGCAGAGTAAGCATATGCTGGTTGGCAGCTCCGAGCTGCTGCCAGCAGTGAGAGGGAAAGCTGCTGACCCCACAGGGCTGGGGAAGAAGCCCAGGACTCACAACAGGAGCATTGCGGAAGCCCTTGATAGCCTGGAAGACCCCGCCACCGATCACACCCATCGTGAAGGCTCCACCGCAGTCATCCACAATCCGCCAGGGGCTGCAAGCAGGAAGGGAAGGGTGGGGTTAACTTGAGTCTCCTTCCCACCAGGTCCTATTACTTGGACTCTTTCCAACTCGGAAAAACCATGCCACTACAATGAAAAGTTTGAGTGGGAAGAAACACTTGAAATTATAAGCTAGTCTTGCCCCCTTTTCTTTAAACCTCTTGAAACAAGAAGTGGAAAATAGTACTCTTGATCCCAAGTAAAAGATCAGGCATCTAGCTTAAAGGGACTGACAGATACAGAGGTGGCACACTGCAACAGTGGCGACAGAAGCGTTAACCAGCTAGTGCTGTTACACAAACAAGGACTGGATGCAACCCCTTTTCCCACAATGAGCACGTTCAACCAAGTTCTTCCCTTCTGCACCTTTGAGACCTAGGGAGAGGGAAAAATCAAGATCCTGAGGACGCAGGTACCTCTCCTTGCCCACAACAGACTCATCCCCGCAACAGGACCCGCCCCGATTCGCAAAAGTGACCAGGGAAAAAACTCGCGTAGTAACCCTGCGGGTTTCTGCTCAGCCGCCCCTCCCCCCGCTGCAAGAGTGGCCACAGCCAGCATTTCTCTGTTAACAAAGCGAAACGAGGGAGATTCGAACTCAGGGTAAACGTGAGGTAGTTTGTTCGGTACCGCACTTTCTCCGGCGCGCAACTGAGGACCCTCTTAAAGGCGCCCCGAGTGGGAGGAGCCAGGCGGGGGTTGCGGAAGTTGTTTCTAAGTGTCCTAAGTCCTGGACGTGGCACTGTGCGGCCAGTGCCTCCCCCGCCCGCCTCCCGCGGCTGGCCTGGGCGCCGCAGCAACCATCCGGATGCCTGTGCCCACCGTCGTACCAAGGTTCTCGAGCGTATTCCTCCATGGCTCCGGCGTCTAGCCGCGCAGTCAGCCGGACCTTAGCTGGGCCACACCCCCAGGGCCACGCACACGGGCGCGCGGGCTTTCCACCGAGTTCAGAAAAGCAATTGGATGGCTTGACAACGTCAGGCGGAAGGCACATTTTTATTGGTCAGCCAAGCTTGCATCATCGAGTCATTTCAGCCTTTGGTGTCGACAGTCACCTTAACGCTCTCAGGAAGAGGGCCTCATTTCGTGCTTTGGAAGGAAAAACGCGTGTAGTTTTGGCCATCATAGGGCAACGAGAAAGAAGCGACCTACGCGACCGCCTCCATTACCGCACGATTGTATCGGTATGCCGGGGTGGGTGTATTTTTTAGAGCTGGAGGTGCTGTATTTTGCTCCCTCACCCCAATGCCTTGGTTCCTCCCACCCAGCAGTCTTTGAGTGACGTTGGGTGAGGCCATTTCTAGAGTGCGCCCGGGGGTCTGGGCTCGGGAGTGGTTGCGCCTGGCTCCTAGGTGGTGGGAGGAGTCTGGGCCTGAGTGAGGAACTGGGTCCTGCAGCCTTGGGCCTGGAGGGTTGGATTGCTGAAAGTTTTGTTGACTGTACCATTGTTTTTTCCACCCTTCCGCAGATAAGTTTTATCCACCCAGTTAATGGTACATTTGGGAGATGGGTCAGATAATCGTGTACATGCGGTGGTGGTGGTGGGGGGGTGCCAGATATTGGATCCAGATTCAGTGTATTTATCTATTAGGTCTGTGAGCTACTCTCAATGCCGCTCCCCGTTGCGCTGCAGACCCGTTTGGCCAAGAGAGGCATCCTCAAACATCTGGAGCCCGGTGAGATTAGCTAAGAACAGATAGGCACTTTATCGTCGCTGCTGACACATAATACCTGGCACAGGGGTGCACCAAGCAGTGGGGTGACAGTTATTGTTAACAATATTATTTCCTGACAACCATTTGTGTGTAGGGGGAAGAGGGGAAACCCATATTTTGTCTTTAGCAGTGACATCTGATGCTGTGTTTGATCCATAAATCAAACCAGGGGTGGTGGTTTGATTCAGGAGGCTGAGGCAGAGGGATCACTCTCAAGTGATCACTCTCAACATAGACCTAGCCTCCCAAAATAATTAAAGTAGATGTGAATTAATGCATGGGGGTTGCTACATGTTATCTAATAGGAAGACTAGCCAGCCCCTGTGTGTTAGGTGTTGATATTTTGTTTACCAGATAGCATGTTTCAGGGGTAGTCTAGTGATGGACCTAATAGTGGTGACCTAGACTTTATCAAACATATCAACAGCTAGTCGGGTGTGGTGGTGCACAGCTGTAATCGCAGCACTTGGGAGGCTAAGGCAGGAGGATCGGTGTGAGTTCAAGACCAGCCTGGGCTACAAAAGTGAGCTCAAGGTCAGCCTGAACTGCATACTAAGACCCTGTCTCAGGGCTGGGGAGATAGCTCCATGGCACAAGTGCCTGCCTGGCAAGTACAAGGTTATGAGTTCAAACCCTGGTCCCGCAAAAAAAAAAAAAAAAGAGACCCTGTCTCAAAAAGACAAAAAAACAAAACAACGTATCAACAGCTGACATTTTGGGGGCCTCCTAAATGCCTGGCATACATATTGTGGTTAACAGTCTAAACTGATGGTGAGGACCAGGTGTAGTGGGACCAGATATACCTGTCTGTATTCCCAGCATGTGGTAGGCTGAGGCAGATGGGTTTGGACTTAAGAAATACTTCATATGTTTCTTGATGCACACATGGTTTGTGTAGACTTTAGTGTCTTTCATGGCTATGACTGTAAAATGAAAACTTCCCTGGTCCTTAACTACTGTCTTCCTTATTCTGTCAGAACCAGAGGAAGAGATCATTGCTGAGGACTATGATGATGACCCTGTAGACTATGAGGCCACTCGGCTGGAAGGCCTACCACCAAGCTGGTATAAGGTGTTTGACCCTTCCTGGTAAGTTTGGAGACCTGGGGTGAGGGGCAGCTGGCTTCTGACTTTGCCCTTCTGTGTTGTCCCTAGCTGTGGGGTATACAGGAGACACGGGAAGATATGGGGGTTTTGATATGGGGCAGGTAGGTAAAGGCAGAGGTTGGGGAGAAAATAATTGATACCAGGAGAGGCCATCTGCTGATATTCTTTCCCTCCCACTGCCCCACAGCGGGCTCCCTTACTACTGGAATGTGGACACAGACCTCGTGTCCTGGCTCTCCCCACATGACCCCAACTTCGTCGTTACCAAATCTACCAAGAAGCTCAGGAACAATAATGCAGGTGAGTTGGCAGATACTAGGGTGCCTGGAATGATTGTAGCAGTTCTTAAAAAGAAGCCAATCAATTCTAGGAGGGGCAGTTTAGACCAGATAGGGCCAGGCCCAGCCTACTGAGACTGTTGAAAGCAGAGGCTGCTGGGTCCCAGGGTGGGAAGAGGACACTCAGACTGTCTCATCCCTCTAGACACTGAGGAGAAGTTGGAGCGGAGCCATGAGAAGTTGGACAGGGTCCATGAGAAGTCTGACCGGAGCCATGAGAAGCCAGACCGGAACCATGAGAAGCCAGACCGGAACCATGACAAGTCTGACAGAGATCGAGAACGTGGCTATGACAAAGTGGACAGAGAGCGAGAGCGGGACAGGGAAAGGGATCGTGATCGTGGGTATGACAAGGCAGACCGAGAGGAGGGCAAAGAACGACGCCACCATCGCCGTGAGGAGTTAGCTCCCTACCCTAAGAGCAAGAAGGGTAAGTGGAGCACACTGGGGCCTAGGGGAGGCAACCAGGTGTGTGATGGGAGGAGGTCTTCTCAAAGGATCCTGCCCAAACCTGGGTCCTGGAGAAGCGTGCTGCCAGCCGCAGGGGCTGCAGGCTCCATTTCTTCCTGGGATAGGGCACTCAGGGATTGGGGCACCTTGCACTTTGATTGAAGCATTTGCCCTGCCACTTGCTTCCATAGTGGCAAACCGAAAGGATGAAGAATTAGACCCCATGGACCCCAGTTCCTACTCAGATGCTCCTCGGTAGGTGACGGCCTCTCATGAGCCCTTTTCTTTCCTCTCTCCCAATGTACTGCATCCGAGAACACTTCCCTTATCTTTGCCAGCTCTTTACATTCCTGAGTCTTGGCTGGTTGAGGATGCCTGCCACACCCCCTTCTCACACTCTGACGCTCTGTCACCCCCAGGGGTACATGGTCAACAGGACTCCCGAAGCGGAATGAGGCCAAGACAGGTGCTGACACTACAGCAGCTGGGCCCCTCTTCCAGCAGCGTCCGTACCCCTCACCAGGGGCTGTGCTTCGAGCCAATGCTGAGGCTTCCCGAACGAAACAGCAGGACTAAACCTCCACCTTCCTGAGCCCTGGAGCTTGCTTCTCTTCCTTCATGTCCCATTTGAGTACTGGGATAGAACCCAAGGCCTCATGCATGCTAACTAAGCAGGTGTTCTACCACTGAGCAACACCGCAGCTCCCAGCTGTTTTTAATAAAAGCCTTCCTGTGATCACGAGGCTGAAGTGCTTCCCTTGCTCTTTCTAGGCTTCCCAACCCAGGCTGGCAAGATGTAAAACACATTTTATTTACAAGAACTCACCTAAGGAATATGTTAGGGGTGGTGGGGGCTTAGGGCTCAGGCTTTTGTCAGGATGGGAGTGGTGGGGACAGGGAGTTCCGATACCTCCCCCTCCCCTAATACTGATCAGAGAGTTTGGTCCCAGCTGGGCCAGGGTAAGAAAGGAGAACGAGGCCAGGCCGTCTTCATTCCCGGCGACTAGGAACCCTTCACCTTGGTGAGCAACCTGTGGTGAGAATGGGAGGAAAGAGAAACAGAGAGCTGGGGTAGGCTGGCAGGAGGGCTTCCTGAGCAAGCGAGGGCAGTGGCAGCAAGGCTGGTAGTCCTGGGTTAGTAGTGGTGCTTATGCAGAGAGTGCGGCCCCTGGGTCAGAAAGCTACACGTGGACTAAATAAATACAACATCTTTATTTGGCATTGGGTATCCTGACATTTGGTCATTACAATTCCTTAGAAAACCAAAAAATCAGAACAAATTAATCAAAAATAAAGATCCAAAGGCCCTATTTACATATAGCAAAGACAGTCCAGCCATCTTCTGAGCATACAAACATACACACATACACAGATGCTTGGGCACTCATGCACACGCACATACATACACCCTGGGACACAGTTAAGGGGTTAATAAGCTTTGGGGAGTGCAGGGGGTACGTTCCACAGTTCATCAACCCCTTCATGAAGTAAGGGTGCCCTGCACAGCCAATTGGTATAGCAAGAGTGAGACTGGCAGCTTTATTCTGCACTGGGTGTCTCAGAAAGTAACCCTGGATCTTGTAGCTACCAGTTTCTTAAACTGAATGAGATTCAGCCATTTAAAGAACCACCCCTCCCTATTTCCCCACACTGAATCATCAATGATCTGATTATATCATAAGTCCCTCAACCACCACAACAAAAATGGCCCCTTCTGCGCCCTTCACCAGAAGGGCTGACAGAAAGCGTGGCATCTTCCTCTGCCCAGGTGCTCCCCACAGCCCTGGATTCAAGGGCTTGCTTCAAGGGCCTGTGTCAGGGAAGCTGCCCCAAGGCTGCATAGGAGACTGAGCTGCTAACATGATCCAGCATAGTAGAAAGGAGGAGAAGGCCTCAAATGATAGGAAGCTAAACCCCACAGGGAGGCATTAGTTGTTACTGCAGACTTCTGTCCAGTCTGCCCTTACCAAAGTGAATGACAGCTGGGAGGCACTGTCCCAGGCATTATTAGACAGGACACCTCCCATACATGGAGGTACACAGACAAGGCCTTGAATCAATACCCCTAACCCTGTCCCCAAAGAGGTTAGACTGTGGCAGAGGAAGCAGCTCTAAAAACCCAGGGGAATGAGTTCAGTCTCTCCAGCCCTGGTCTCATGCCCCTCCAGAAGTCTCAATGACCTGGAAAAAAGACCATCTTCCAACCCAGAGGGGCGGCGACTTGGGTCTTGCAGATGCCCAATCCCCTCCACCCCATCCCCTCCCGGTCTCCCCCTATTGCTACCAGCCCTCACTTTACCAGCACTGACTTTGGCAGAAAGGGCTCCGTGATGAGGTCTCCACGGTGGGAGGACAGCTGTGGTGGCGGTGGCTGCCCTGGAGGCTGCTGGTGAATGCAGGGCCCAGAGGCAACAGCAGAGGCAGAAGTGGAAGCTATGGCTTTGACTGGACCTCGGGGAAGGCTGTAGAGGTAGACGGCACCGATGACAAGCCCAGCGCCAAGGGCAAATAACGGGTCCAGGTGGAAGCCAAAAAGGCGAATGGAGGCCACAGTGGACAACACAATGGACAGGGAGGTGGCAAAGCCCTTGAGAATGTTGTCAGCATACTTTACAACAACAGCCACGAGCAGTCCCCCAAAGGCCTGGTTGAGTACCACACCCCAGACAGCAGGTGTGTACCCAAAGAAGAAGCCATGGTGGGCCACTGCGGTACCCTCGGCCCACCAGAGCCCCACCAGACCCAAGGCTGTGCCAAAGAGGCCCAGTTGCAGGTTGCGCAGCCACACAGAACCTGAGCTGCCTTTGAGGATCTTCTCAAAGTAGACGCCCGCGAAGCCTGAGGAGAGGCAGGAGGCCACAACAGCTACTAGGCCTGCCCCAGGGTTCTGATCCAGTGGCCTCGGGCTGCCACTACCGGCTTGCTGTGCCTGGACAATGGCGACACCAGTGAATAGGAGCAGCAGAGAGGCCCACTGTAGCCGGGAAAGGCTGCGGTTCAGCATGAGCACAGAGAACAGTGCCGTGGTCAAGATCTTCAGCTGGTAAGTCACCTGCAGGTACATGTGCAAAGCACTGAGGCCTGTGGGACCCCAGCAGGTGCACACCAGACCAGCACCCACTGTGGCCACCAGGCACAATCAAGGAATAGGGTGGGGTAGATGACAATAAAGCCAGCAAGACTAGCCAGCCACTGGCCACTGGCTGAATCAGGACTATGTGGCTCTAAAGACCCTTCCCAGAGAGTAGATGAAGGGTGGCTGTGCCAGGAAACTGCAAGCCACATCCCACTTCCATTTCCTTCTGTGACCAGGAACTAGGCACCCTGGCACTGTCATCTGTAAAGTAAGGCTGATGTATGTAGAGCATCCTGCAGAAGATAATGAATCAACCATGATGATAAAGCCAGGAAATATTTACATAGCTCACTACTAATGAGCACTATATGTGAACTAGTTTATTTAATCCTCACAACCACCATAGGAAGAGGGTACCACAATAAGCCCCAGTTTACTTTTTTATTTTTTTTGCTTTTTGAGATGGGCTCACTATGAACTCCAGGTTGGCTTCAAACTTGCATCAATCCTCCTACCTCAGCCTCCCAGATGCCAGGATTACAGGTGTTTGCCACCATACTCAGAAATAATCCCCAATTTAAAGATGAACAAACTTAAGTGGCAAGACCCTGCCTGTCTAAAAAGCAAACAGAGCTGGGAGGAGCAGGACGTGGTGGCGCACACCTGTAATCCCAGCACTTGGGAGGCTGAGGCAGGAAGATTGTTGTCAGTTTGAGACCAGCCTGGGCTACAAAGTGAGCTCAAGGCCAGCCTGAACTGCATAGTGAGACCCTGTCTCAAAAAGACAAAAGGGGGAAGGGGGGTGCTAGGATTTTTTAAAAATTTTATTTTAAAGAGTAAAAATAGGAGAAACAAAGATAGAAAAAGAGTAACAAGCAAGAGTACATATAGTACAGAATTTCAAAACAAGAACAAAAATTTAACAGTGGTTGTATTGCATATTTTCATCATCAAATCTGTTTAGATTAATAGATATAGGTATGTAAGATTGGTCAAATAAACATTAACACTTGGGGCCGGCGAGATGGTTCAGTGGTCTAAAGCGCCTGCTTAGGAGGGCTCAGGCAACTGCGGGGACTGCAGTTCGATCCCCGGCACCACATGCTGCGCCAGCGCCACCACCAGGGCAGGCTGAGCCAGCCACAAAATGAATAAATAAAGAAACAAACAAACACAACAAGCAAACAAATAAATAAAAAATTTAAAAAAAAA